>JAJIBD010010629.1:0-63860 GCA_021461705.1 Cryptotis parvus
GTTACTAAGAAGAAACAGATTTTTTAAATGTACAGAACAAACAGACATGAAGACAGAAAAATACTTATGTCAGGTTTGAAAATAAAAGAACGGGGGCAGAATGACAGTGGAGTGGGCAGGGTCCTCACCTTGCACAAGGCTCACCTAGCAGCCCATGTAGCTCCTGAACCCCCACAAATGATCTCTCAGTGCTCAGCCAGGAGTAAACCCTGAGCACAACCAGATGGAGCAAAAAGAAAAAGAGAAATCTAAGGAAGCAATTTTTGCAGAATTAATGACTGAAATTTTTCAAGAATTAAAGAAGAGGCTCAAACTGTAAAATGACTTTGGGGCTTCCCAGCAGAGTGATAAAACATCTAAGTTCATAAATGGTAAATTATATTGGGCAAGAGCAATAGCACAGCAGGGAGGGGTGTTTGCCTTGCATGCGGCTGACCCGGGTTCGATCCCTGGCATCCCATATGGTCCCTTGAGCACCGCCAGGAGTAATTCCTGAGTGCAGAGCCAGGAGTAACCCTTGAGCATCACCGGATGTGACCCAAAAAGCAAAAAAAAAAAAAAAAAAAAGGTAAATTATACATACTGGAAGAGATTCACATAGAGATTAAAAATAATATAGGCGTAGGGAATATTATTCTACCCTTCCGGGAAACATAGCCTGTGTTTTAACGCAAAACTTCTACCTTCATGTCTATGGTATACTGACAAAAAGACGAAAAGTGTATAGCCTTGGTTCCATTCCCACAAAGAACCTAAAAATGACTTACACTACAAAAAATTTTAAGTGGAATCAGAAAAAGGCTTATGAAATAGATAGGACCAACTAAGGGTTAGATTATAGATCAAGCTACAGTCTCTTGAAGTGAGTTTCCAGGTAGACAAAGCAAACAGGAAGCTATCAGTGACAAGAGCCGTGTCCTGAGGAGCAAGCGCGGGGAAAGAAACGTGCTCCCAGGGCCTGTTAATGAGTCGGTGGACAATAGCCACAATGATATTTGAAGAGTAAATGCAGTCTGTTTAACAAAGCTTTTTCTTACAAGACTGTTGCATGACAAAACTATTGGTTCCTCAGCTTATCTCACATCACCCACTCCTGGATGCTTCAGAGTATGGCAGCACTAAACCAACTGATGCGCCAACCCCCAAACACAAAGCACAAAATCTTTTCCACATTCCCACACCTAACATTCATGCCAGTCAAGAGCCAGCTAAGTACCTGAGAACTCAACATTTATCATGCTGAGATTAAATCAAGTGTTACGCGAACGGACACACAACCGACATCTAGCATTATCAGTGGGGACACTTCTGCAGGAAGAGTAAATGATCACTTGATCACTTGACATCGCATTATTCATCGATTTGCTCGAGCGGGCGCCGCCAGTAACATTTCCATTTGACCCTATCATGTGCCAGTGTAGCCCAATGGCATCTGCTTGCTTCAGGAATACGAAGAGCCTCAAACCATTCGCTCAGGGTCTTGACGAAGAAGTCTTGCCGAAGAGTAAATGATGTGCTCCAAAAACTCAGACTGCTCCCAAGCCTGCTATTTCAGCCAATGCTACACTCAGTGAGGACCGTTAGACGAGGCTTAAGAAGATGATATTATATAAAAGCTGATCGAGGGGCCAGAGCAATAGTGAAATGGGTAAGGCACTGCTTGCCTTGCATGCATGGCTGACCCAGGTTTACTCTCCTGCACCAATAGGAGTGAGTCTGGAACACAGAGCCAAGAGGAAGCCCCTGGCAGAGCCGGGTGTGGCCCAGAAACAAAAACAAAACAAAACAAAACAAAATGCTCCATTATTTTATTTCAGTCCTTGGAGAGGACACACACATCATTCTACATTGGCTCTAACTCAAGATGATCTTTTTATCATCCTGCTGACTCCACCCTTTGCTCCTAATTCTACACTTCAGAGTCTCAAGAAACTGGGATATAATTCACACCCGACACATGAACTCTATACTGCAGGCTATTGGGCATCTGCAGTTCCTTCAAGGGGCCGGAACCTAAAGCACAGCGGGCAGGCGCTTGCCTTGCTGTCTGCTGAACCAAGTTCACTCGCCAGCATCCCATGTGGTTCCCCAAGGCCCGCAGGGAGTGATCCCTGAGCAGAGTCAGGAGTTCAGGCCTGAGCATTGCTGGGTGTGTGCCCCTCCCCAAATTCCCCTCCTCTGCAAAAAAAAAAAGTCTCTTGTTCCTTCAATAATTTCCCCAAAGAGCATTCAGTCTACCACAACCATGGTACTTATGTATGCATGCCTCCATTTTCCAATGTCTTTATCAAAATGTGCCCAGAACTAGGTATTTCTTTGTGTGTGGTAAGGTGGAGGGGTGTGGAGAACGGGTGCCAGGGACTGGAGCCAGGACCTCACACACTCGCCATGTATTCCACTAAAGCATATTCCCTGTCCCACATGAGATGATCAGAAGAGCAGAGAGTAAGATTCTGAGACAGTGAATTTACTCTACTCACACCATCTGTTAAATGGAGGTAATAGTGACTGTCCCCAAATGCTTATTGGGAAGACATACAAAGTGTTTCTATCAGTGCCTGTCACAAAACATCTCAATATAAGTTTAGTCTGCAATTTAGAGAAACTTAGAGAGTCTTGGACAAAAACTATATCTAACGTGCAGCTGAGACAAAGGAAATTTTTTTAATTTTAAAGCATTGGTTTTGATCACTGGTTGGAGCAGAGGACTCAAATTCAACTAGAAACACCAGGCAAAGAATTAAAATTAATGGGGGCCAGAGGATAGCGGGTAGGGCGTTTGCCTTGCACGCGGCCAGCCCACGCCGTCCCGGGTTCGATCCCCCGCATCCCATATGGTCCCCCCGAGCACCGCCAGGAGTAACCCCTGAGCATTGCTGGGTGTGACCCAAAAAAGCAAAAAAAAAAAAAAAAAAAAAAAGAAAGAATTAAAATTAAAAGATGGGCAACCTATGTCCTGTGCAAATTAACAGGGAAAAAGTTCAAAGCTATAGGTTAAATTCACTTCTCTAAAACAGGAGAAGCGATACATGGGGCAGAGCTGCTACTGGCTTACCCTGTGCTCAGCTGATCATGAGGTGTCGGGAGGGAAGGCGGGTTCTAGCCCTGGCCCACCATCCTAATAGTGCTTTGCATAAAGCCAGAGGAACCCCCACACCATGAGGGCCGCCATTTTCAACATCAGGACTCCCAGGCTCGTCAGAGCTCCACTCAAGAGAAAAGCCATCTCTCCCTGTTTTTTGCATGGATGGTTCATCAGTAAATGCACAAACTGAGAGCCTACTACCAAGAGTATCCCACCCACATGGCAGAGCCTGGCAGTTACCAGTGTCATATTTGGTATGCCAAAAACCATAACAATTATAGACCTCATTCCTACCTGAACGAATGGTTTGAGGCTATTCGCGCTCCTGGAGGAGCAGATGCCCTTGGGCTACACTAGCATGTGACAGGTCCTATAGATAAGTTACAGTTGCCTGCTTGGAGCAAATCGCTTGGAGCAAATCGATGAACAGGAAGACAAGTGATACAAGTGAAAACAGGAGGAATTTAAAAAAAAAAAGCAACACTTTGCCAGGAAAACCATGTTCCTAAATTTCCTGATATCTACTCACAGTTGGCATTTCTTCTTATAATAAAGTCATTAAAACTTTAAAAATAAAACTCGATCAAGTTGTTCCCAAGGAGAAAAAAAGTAGCTCTCGCCAAATGTACTGCTAAGCATTTCTGCAAGCTAAAATCTCAAAAAAAACTAATTTCAAAAGTATGGACATGAACACAGAAAACAACTAATTTTTTTTTTTTTGGGTCATACCCAGCTATGCTCAGGGGTTTCTCCTGGCTCTACACTCTTCAATTACTCCTGGTGGTGCTCGGGAGAAACACATGGGACGCCAGGGACCGAATCTGGGTCGGCGTCGTGCAAGGCAAAGGACCTCCCCACTGTGCTATCACTCCTGCCCCAACACAATTTTGTCTTGATGGACTTTCAAGATAACAGTTGTCATTCTAACAGTGAACAAGATTACAGAGAAAGGCCCCGTTTCAAACAACCTTATAAATGCTTCCTTAATAGCAATGGCCATAAAAAGTGAACTGCTTACAGCTAAATTAAGATACATTTAAAAGCTTCCCTGTGACAAGATTCACCAAAATATAACCTGGCCCATAAACTTAACACTAACTGCTTCGGTAATACGTCTAACTCTTCATAAACGTATTTCTCAAAAGAATAAAAATAGCAAAAGCTTTAGGAGCAACATCTGACACCACCCGTCATCGGGCCATTTGGCAGGGCCTCGTGTTTGCTCTGAGTTTGTCCTGAGGCAAGGAGCCGCCCCTAAAGTCCACAATCCTTTCCTGCTTTCTCTCCAGCCACAGTAACCTTCTGTATCCTTCCTTCACTGGCAGCGTTCTGCCGAGAAACACAGGAAGTACATGACTACACAGCCCAAGCCACTGTGGCTGCAGAATCTTGCATGCCTTCAGCAACACCTCGCCGTGAACCTATGCCTGCAAGCATCTGGCCTTGATTTTACCGACACGGAAGCTGGCCAGGGATTCTGCTGAGGTGTCTGTATTAGTAAGGGATTCTTTTAAGGTGTCTGTATCTTAAGAGACATGTGTGGATTCTTTACAGAAATAGATAAGCAATAGACCTGAGACTCTGAAGAACTTCAAGGATAATTTCAGAAATTCTGCCTTAAAACATTTTCTTGTAGGAAACTGGAAGGACTAGTAACTAGGAAAATCTCCTCAAAAGTAAGGTGGGGCCAGAGTGACAGTACAGCAGGGAGGGCATTTGCCTTGAATGAGGCTGACCCAGGTTCAATCCCAGGCACCCCATATGGTCCCGTGAGCACCGCCAGGAGTAATTCCTAAATATGTGGCCAGGCATGACCCAAAAAGGAAAAAAAAGTAAATAATATTCTGCAACATTATTTCCTTTCTTCTGATAGCCCCTAAAAATATATTACATGGCTGGAGCATTAGTACAGTGGGCAGGGGTGCTTGCCTTGCACCCAGCCACCCTGGGTTTTATCCCCAGCCTCCCATATGGCCCCGAGCCTGCTGAGGTGAGAGAACACATTCCAGGCACATACAAAGTCTGGGGGTCAATGCCCAGCACTGTCTGCCCCTTCCCCATCTACTCAACACTGGGTGTGGCCCACACAACAGTAGCAAATAAAATAAAAAGAAAGAAAAAAAACTGTAAAATCTGCCTTTTACTTGAATATATAAATAAGAAAGCATTTTCCTATCTATAAGTGAAGCTAGCCTCCAGAGTCCAGCCTGGGAGGAAAGGAGCAAATAGCCATCATCTTCATTAGGAAAAATGAAGGGGAAAAAGAGAAGTCAAGTAATTAAACCAATATTGTTTATTTGATGTATTTCTGCCTGAAAAAAAATCTTCATTGGACCATTGTCTCACTTCCTGTCTATAACTGAAAAACATGCCATCAGTGGCTAGTCTCTCGAGCACATAAGAAGCAGCCAGGGACTGGAGCCATACCACAGCAGAGTGTTTGCCTTGCACAGGGCCAACCCGGGTTTGATCCCGGGCATTCCATATGGTCCCCAAGTACCTCCAGGAGTAATTCCTGAGCAAAGAACCAGGAGTAGCCCCCTGAAGGTTTCCAGGTGTGACCCAAAAAGTAAAAAAAAAAAAAAAAAAAAAAAAAGCAGCCAGAGAAACACACACACACACACACACACACACACACACACACACACAGAGTCCTACAGGATGTAACAGCGATACGCAGTGGTCTGCTCTGCAGCATATTCCTTCTTTTGCAGAGGTGCAGAAGAAGGCACAATTACAAGGATCTTTCCCTTCAGCCCCTCTTCTGTTAACACTGAACTATCTAAAAGGGACACAGAAGATAGAGGGAGAGGGGGAGACCTAACTACTAACAAGACACATTTTTTTTCAAGATTTCAAATTCTCAAAGCAGAACCATCTAATCACTGACAACATTTCACAACTGCTGTCAGCGCACATGAGGAATTGGTGGTTCGTTCTGTTGGCTTAAGGATCCAATTCCTCCCCATTTCCATCAACAAACATTTTAGGACCATCTGACTGTTTAAAAACCTTCTGTTGACACTGCTGGATCAAAATACCTCCTGCATGAAAACTTGGAAGGAGGTGTTAACAAAGAAGAAAAAATTACAGAAGCCAAGTTAGGGTACTCGTTAAGAAATGCCTGGTCCCCTGAGCACGGCCAGGAGTCACTCTAAGTGCAGAGCGGAGTAACCCATCTCCTCACAGTAGCAAAACACAAAAATAGTCTCAAACGCGGCTGGGGAAGCTGGAACTCCGCCTCTCCCCAGGCCCAGTTGACCATGGTGCTCCCAGGAGGACAGATGGGTTTTGGGAGTGGGCCCATCACCTCTGGGGGTCCCGGAAGCAGCCGGATGAGACTCGCCCACCACACTAGCCGCCACCTTCGCTGTCTGGACGCTGGGATGCTACCTCACAACCAGATTAACAGAGCAAAAACCAGTTCGAGCCCAGGTAGGCAGCTCCCAGAAGTGGGAATCACTAGGATTTCGTCAGATGTCAGCCCTTCCCCCTCCATTTTGAAGAGCTGGTGGCTCTGCCCAGGAGCTGCCCTGGGGCGACCAGCCATAGCATGCAGTCTCAAACACGGCTGGGGAAGCTGGAACTCGGCTCCCCCCAGGCTCAGCTGACCATGGGGCTCCCAGGAGGACAGATGGGTTTTGGAGGTGGGCCCATCACCTCTGGGGGGTCCCGGAAGCAGCCAGATGAGACTCGCCCACCACACTAGCCGCCACCTTCGCTGTCCAGACGCTGACCATGAGGCCCCTAAGCCGCGGCGGTCCATCAAACTAGTGGAAACAGTTATGTCCTTTAATGTACTGCATTCTACGATTTGCAGGAAAGTTTGGCGGGAGGGGAGAGATAGAGAGGAGAGAAAAGACATACAGAACCTGCCGAGTAGTTGAGGTATGGGAGGGGGAGGGAGGTGGGGACATTGGTGATGGGAGATGGGTTTGGGTGGAGGGATGGGTGTTGGAACACTGTAGAACCAAATCTCTACATGAGCATCTTGCAATTGTATGTCTAAAAGTGGTGTAATAAAATTTGGGAAAAGAAAAAAATAAACACTGCCCTATACTGTTGTGAGGAGCAGAGAATATTTTTTGCTACACATTCAGTATTATTACTAGAATCTTTAAAGTGTACAAACATTCTGACTCAGAAAACTTCATCTACAGGGACTAGTGCAAGGAAAAATCTTAGCTGAACGCAAAAGTAATTTAACATAATATTATTTATATAAAAATAGAAAGAATGAAAGTTAATTACCCTAGACCAGTTAAGGCTGGCCGACCAGCAAAACTAAAAGTAATACTGGCCAGAGATGTAGAACAGCAGTATGGCCTGACATGTATGAGCCTCTGAGTTCAATCTCCAGCACCCAAAGTACAAAAAGGCAAAACTAGGTTGTGCCCAGAGTGACAGTACAGAGGGTAGGGCTTTTGCCCTGCACTTGGCAGATACAGGTTCTATGCCTGGCATCCCATATGGTCCCCTAAGCACAGCCAGGAGTGATCCCTGAGCACAGAACCCAGGGTAAGGCCTGAGCATTGCCAGGTGTGGTCCAAAACAAACCAACCAACTTAATTATATCAATTATCCCAAGTTATAATTATCCCAAGCTATATCTATTATTTCAGTGACAAGAAGGGAAAATAAGCTCATAAAATATTACAACTGAAAAGGGAGACACTAAATTTTTTTAAAACTTAGAATTTTAAATAGATTTACTCAATATATTTAACTCATACTCATAGTCATTAAAAAACACTAAGTCATCGGAGACAAAATCAATAATAATCTTTCCTATCCCTACAAGATGAAGGGAACATATCTATTTCCATAATCCCCCCAAAATCATCTTGTGCTTCTGCTCTATCCGTATAAAAGAAGCCATGCATCTCTTTGAAATCAATTCAGGAAGCTCAGAGGTGGGTAGGTGACCGAAACTCCTTGGCCTGAGAGCAGAACGCCAGGAGCTGGATCCCCCATGTGCCAAACGCAGCCCCAACACTCTGCTGTAGAGGACCCCCAGCAGCAAAGCACTGTGACCTCCAGCTAGCTATGCGCACACACTCCAGATAAAACTATGTGCGCCAGGTATCACGACACCTGAGTGGGCAAAACACCTACAGGACAGCAAGTCCTGGCAAGCCCCTACAGACGCAAAGTGCCACAAGAAAAGGGTGAACCCTGGCAAGTGCCACAGCCAAGTGCATCTGTGACCCACCCCCACCCCGTCACCTAAAAGCCACACACAGCACAAGGGGAAGGAGGAGGGAGACCAACCTGTTCATGACAATCTCAGATATGCTACAGAAGAATGCCCCATAAAAAGGTCCTCTCGGTATTATATTTTAAGAGCCAGTCATGTGGGTGTTTTGGGGTGGGGTGGGGGAGTGGACAGCCCGCACTGGTGGTGCTCAGGGAGGCCAATCACTGCAGTCCTAAGAGGACCAGGTATTCCTGAGGGTAAAACCAGGGCTCCCAAAATAAGCACTTAGCCTGTGGAGCCGCTATCCCGCCCTGGACCAAGAATTTTTATATCAACGGAAGCACATCTATAAGGAGACTGAATGGAAACCTATCCGTAAAGGTCATAGTAACTTCGTATTTCACAGGATAATTGAAGGGTTAAAACCAGATGACACATATAAAATAATCATGAAGAGCCTGACACAAGGATTCAGGAGAGGCTAGCTGTCATCACTCACATTTATTATATAAGCAGAGAAGGCTCACCATTAATAGTAGAACCCAAGCTATTCATGAAATAAATCATCTGATACTCAGCGTGCCACAACTAATGGCTGAATTTATCAGTCTACCTAGTTTTAAAGGAAGAGAGGAACGTCTCTGATACTATCAAACGAAATACTATGAGCCACCTGGTCAACTACAATGAAACAGGGAGAAAACTAAACTCAGCACCTAACAAAGCATAAAAATTACCATACCCCAGTCCATCCCTTATAATCCAAATACCGACAGCAGCAGCAATCTTTGTGATCATTTCTTGGTACAGTGTTTTTCCTAGGAGTCAATGTTTCCTTCTAAGACGTGCCTATATTTTATTACTGGGGAGCGGTGCTCAGGAATTACTTCTGGCTCTGCACTCAGAATCACTCCTGGTGATGCTCGGGGGGACCATATGGGGAGCAGAGGATCCAACCGGGTCAGCTTCTAAAGCAAGTACCTATCTGCAGTACTGTCTCTCCAGCCCTAGCTCTCCTATATTTTAGATTTTAGCTACAAATATCACTCCTTTAATTTTTTGTTTATTTTATTTTTATTTATTTATTTTTGCTTTTTTGGGTCACACCGGCAATGCTCAAGGGTTATTCCTGGCTCTTTTTTTTTTTAATTTTTTATTATACCGTGAGACATACAATTACAAAGGCGTTCATAATTGGTTCTTGGTAATACAGTATTCCAGTACCCATCCCTCCACCAGTGCCCCATTTCCACCACCAATGTACCCCACCCCTCCCACTACCCCCCAGGCTGCCTCAACAGCAGGTACCCCAGTTTCCTCTCTTTCTCTCTGTCTCTCTCTGTCTCTGCATCTCTCTCCCTCTTCTTTTACACATTGTGGCTAACCCTGCAGATATCTAGAGTTTATCACTTAAGTCTCTTTGTGTATACTCAATGGTGAGTTTTCAGGAATTACTCCTGGCAGTGCTCAGGGGACCATATGGGATGCCGGAGATCGAACCCAGGTTGGCCGGCGTGCCCTACCCGCTGTGCTATCCTCCGGCCCCCTCCTTTAATTTTGAGAGATGAAATTAATTTTAGATTGTACTTCACATGGGAAGTCACTGCTTAATAAGATAAAAAAAAATCCAAATTATGTTAAACTGATTTTGTGTATAAAAGCTATTATTTCTTAAATATCAACAAAACAGTTCATCAATAGTAACTTTTTTCTTGGCACATTTCACTGAGAGCAAATGAAAGAAGGAAATGCTTAAAATTTCCCCCAGATATAGTATTATGCCACCCAATAAAAGCATCGTATTCTTTATCAATAGACAGTCAGAAATAAATGTCTGGGACTGGGGCGATAGTCCAGTGGGTAGGACATCTGCCTTGCACGCGAGTCGGCCCGTGCCAGCCCGGGTTCGATCCCTGGCATCCCATATGGTCCCCCGAGCACCGCCAGGAGTAATTCCTGAGTGCAGAGCCAGGAGAAACCCCTGAGCATCGCCGGGTGTGACCCAAAAAAGAAAAAAAAAAGAAATAAAGAAAGAAAGAAAGAAGAAAAGGAAAAGAAAGAAATGTCTGATTGAACAAAATAACCTTTCATAAACCTGCACACAATAAAACATAAGGGAGACTGAATATATATATATATATATATAATTTGTAAACTATACTCTTTACTATTTGTACTTCTGCTTTATAAATATTGTGATTACTGTCTTCAACCACCAAGTTTTCTAACTTATGTGTGTTGAGGAGAAAATAAGCTCCTCACCTGAAGATTCGAATGAAGCTCAAGGGAAACCCAAGTGAGAAGCTGAAAATAAGAAAAAGGCATAGCAGGAAGGCTAAGGGAGTCTCTCCAATAACCAGTCCTTAACTGTATGGGGCTAGGGAACACTGTGTGAACGTGTAGGGGGCTAGGGGTGTAAGAATGAGCACCCGTGTGCGCGACATTCATGACGCAAAAAACACACACACACACACACACACACACTCTGCAAGAGGGGACTGACATTTCCAAACTTACCTGTGCATATTCTCTTTCAATAGCAGCCTTCTTCTGGCTGAATGTCCTAAAAGCAAAATAAAACTTTATTATGAAAAGTATAACAATAATTCGATGTCAATTTCCCAAGAAGCCTTCAAACATGAACAAAAAGTGTGTTGCAGGGAGAAATAGTATTTTACTCATGCCTGTGCCCACAATGCCAACTGCTGACATCGCAGAGCCTGCAGGCAGACAACCTGCATTCAGATCCTAGACTCACACTGGCCAGCTATCTAACCTTCATCAAGTCACCGGTTTCTCCATGGTTCATGGAGGCAGTAACAGCACCCAGCACACAGGGCTACTGCACAGCTTACAGAATCAAGTGCTCAAAATATTGCCTATCAGGTGGCAAGATGTCCAGGGTGGCTATAGCCCAGGGGCAGTAATGCTGCGTGCTGGACTAAGAAGCCCAGACAGCAGACCACCGATAACAAGGAGAACATCACATTTGGATCAGTTCCTTAACAGGAAAATAGTCAAATCATCTCCATCATTCCAGCTTTTCCCCCTCTTTTTGGGTCAAACCCGGCATGCTCAGGGGTTACTCCTGGCGTGTGTGTGTGTGGGGGTGGGGGGGGGGAACCCTATGGGATGCTGGGGATCAAACCAGGATCAGCCACGCCCAAGACTTTTTGGAGACAAAGATGGGCCGCTCCCCCCATCTTCTTCCCTCCAGAAGGCCCAGTGGTCATGCCCACGAGCTGCTTCAGGCGCCAAAGAAACCTCATCACCGCCATGATCCAGAGATTCATATATAAATCTCGAAAGAGACCAATAAAATGCAGAGATGCTCCCAGTCCTTCCCGCGAACATCTCAAAAATCTGATGTATTGATATACCAAGTATGACATCACATTTAATAGATGTAAGTATAAGCACCCAATAACAAATATATGTAGTCACAATGTCTATTCTGTAAGAATATATCAGTACTTTCTTATACAAAGGGTCAATGGCCCAATGAGTTCATTGTGAGAGTTAATAATCCTCATTCACCTTCTTCTAAGAGTATATTTCTTGACCACACTTGGCAAATTAGCTCTAACACGCAATATAAAATAAATTATTTAGTGTCTGCTTAGAACAGGTTCAAACAGGGGGCCAGAGCGATAGTCCAGTGGGTAAGGTGTTTGCCTTGCACGCGGCTGGCCTGTGCTAGCCCAGGTTCGATCCCTGGCATCCCATATGGTCCCCGAGCACCGCCAGGAGTAATTCCTGAGTGCAGAGCCAGGAGAAACCCCTGAGAATTGCAGGGCATGACCCAAAAAAGGAAAGAAAGAAAGAAAGAAAGGAAGGAAGGGAGGGAGGGAGGGAGGGAGGGAGGGAGGGAGGGAGGGAGGGAGGGAGGGAGGGAGGGAGGGAGGGAGGGAGGGGAGGGAGGGAGGGAGGGAGGGAGGGAGGGAGGGAGGAAGGAAAGAAAGAAAGAAAGAAAGAAAGAAAGAAAGAAAGAAAGAAAAGAAAGAAAGAAAGAAAGAAAGAAAGAAAGAAAGAAAGAAAGAAAGAAAGAAAGAAAGAAAGAAAGAAAGAAAGAAAGAAAGAAAGAAAGAAGAAAAGAAAGAAAGAAAAGAACAGGTTCAAACAGTGGTTGTGAAAATTTGAAATAACTGGTGTCCATAGTCTGTAATGGCAGTGGTTTTGGGGTTGATAGTAGAAACCAACCACATTCTATACATTCAGCAAGTGAAAGCAAGAACACAGATGGTTCAATTTGTAACATGCAACAACCAAGTATTTGTAGCATGTAACAACCAAGTAAAAGGTCAGGACTTTATCAATACATTCCAATACACATGCTGTAATAATATAAATTAGTGCCAGTTAAGGGAGCAGGCATGGGGATGGGGGGGTGGGGTGGGAAATGAGGGTCTCTGGTGGCAGTAAGGACACACTGGTGATGGGATTGGTGTTGGAACAATGAATATTTGTAACAATTGTACTGTGAAAAGTTTTGTACTTTGTAAATCATGGTGTTTAAATAAAGTTTAAAACCAAAAAACTGTAGAATCAGGTTTCAGATGCTTTTTTATGTGTTTCTTGTGAATCTTTTACTTATTTATTTATTTTTGGCATTTTGGGTCACACACAGCTCTGTTCAGGGGTTACTCCTGGCAGTGCTTAGGGAACATATGGGATGCTGGGGATCAAACCTGGATCCGCCGTATGCAAGGCAAAAACCCTCCCCGCTGTATTGTCACTCTGGCCTTGGATTCAGACGCTTTGTAAGTGTATATTAAATAGTTCAGTGGGGGCCGGAGCAATAGCCCAGTGGGTAGGGCGTTTGCCTTGCACGCAGCCAGCCTGTGCTGGTCCGGGTTCGATCCCGGCATCCCATATGGTCCCCTGAGCACCGCCAGGAGTAATTCCTGAGTGCAGAGCCAGGAGTAACCCCTGAGCATTGCTGGGTGTGACCCAAAAAGCAAAAAAAAAAAAAAAAAAAAAAGTTCAGTAAGCTAGTTCCAGGGACAGCAAGTAAGTTCCTGAGTGATTCTCAGTCAACCAGGTCACGGCTGAGCACAAAGGCCAGGAGTCAGGCACAATACTGCTCTGCCCTGCTCCGCCCCCACAGTGCTGGGGACCACCCAAGCCAGCTGGCAGTGCTCCGAGGCTTCCAGAGGTGCACTCAGCAATGCTCAGGGTGTGGCACTGGGGCCGGAGCGATAGCACAGCGGGGAGGGCATTTGCCTTGCACGTGGCCAACGCGGGTTCGATCCCTGGCATCCCATATAGTCCCCGAGCACTGCCAGGAGTAATTTATGAGCGAAGAGCCAGGAGTAACCTAAAAAAAAAGAATGTGGCACTGGGGAGGGGGCCCGCATCATGCAAAAAGCCAGGCAAGCACCCTAATCTATGTTCTCTCTCCCAATCTCCGAGATCACAATTAGTATTGCTCGGCTGGGGCCATGTCTAGCAGCGCAAGACTCCTGGCTCTCTGCTCAAGGACCACTCCGATCAGGAACCATATGTGGTGCCAGGAATTGAACTGGCACCAGGGTCCACTGCACGCGAGGCAAACCACCTTACCCCTTGCACTCTCTCTCTGACCCACAAAACATTATTTGGGGGTGGGGGGGTCATTTTGTTTGCTGACCTTGGTCACAGAAAGTTTTTCATTTCACATTTCACACCAAGTGTGAATGTGCGATAAAGAATTAACCTTGCCCACAGAGGGCTCTGATGCTGCCTCGGGCTTCTGGGAGGAGTCTCTAGCCTCGAGAACACCGTGACATGAAGGTTTCTTCACTGGGGCCTGGGCCGTGCCAGGCAGCCTATGAAGACAACAAAAAGATTTACTAGTCGGGGGCGGGGGAGGAGCAGAAGAGATCAGCTCAACTTCCACAACGTTTAAGGATGATCTGTGAGTCTTCCAACAAAACTATCAGACCCAAAGGGGATCATGATATCTCTGACCTTACACATGGTGGTCAAGGAGACTTCCATACTCACGGTTAGTGTCCGAGTAAGAACAATCAGGGCCAGAGACACAGTGGGGAAGGCATATGCCTCACACCAGCAAACCTGACCTCAATCCCTGGCACCCATTTATGGGGTGGACACACCTAGAGTGATCCCTGAGTGCAGAGCCAGTAGTGAGCCCTGAGATCCACTAAGTGTGGCCCAAAAACCGAAAGTAAAAACAAAAAAGGAAGGAAGAAAGGTCAGTCTTGGGGACTCCCTCACTCTGTTCCTAGGATAAGAAGAACATCTAGAATGTTTGAACCAGTAACAATGCTGGTGAAGACAGGGTATCAGCAACCCATTATGATGAATGGGCCTCTCTGAGCACCTCTTGGTGTGACACCCCCAAAAAAAAGGGAAAATGGCTGGTAGGAATATAAAATGGTACAACTTTGGGGGGTTCTGATATTCCTTATATAACTAACTCCACCTCGGCCCTGACACAGCAGTCCCAACACGCGTCATCAGCAAGACAAGGGCAGATGCTCCCACATTTCAGGGTCAGAGATGCAGCTTTGCAACTGGCAGGGGCCTTGAATCTCAGTTCCCAGATCTGATCACCAGAAACACTCACATATACACACACAAAAGTATTGCCCATTTATTATTCATAAATAGTCCAAAACAGGTGTCCAACAGGGATGCAATATATTCTTATGACGGCACATCATTTAGCAATAAAAATTAACTACAAGATGTCAGCTACACTTTCGCTATGTTAGTTCACTTGTCATCTTACAAATGAAGTGCACTAATATTAGAATACTGAAATTAAACTGTTTTGCTCGTAAGGGGAGTGTGGTCACACCTGGAGATGCCTGGGCTTACTCCTGCTCTGTGCTCTGGGACCACTCCTGGCGCTTGCTCAGGGGAGCCCATGTGCTGTGAGAGATCAGACGAGGGTTGGCTGCGCCGCAGGTCAAGTATCCTAACACCAGTGCTATCTCGCCAGCCCTAAACGTGATTTTTTAATACAAGCAGCAAACTAAAGTAGAGGGAATACGGATGCTCACTCTCCCAGAGGGAATCATTCACAAGTTCACTCAGGAGCCTGATGACTGTTTCCAGAGGTATCACTACAGCACAGGGGACCAGCACTAAACGATGACTGGGAACCTGAAACATTTCCCTTTCCATCACCCCACATTGACACAGAATGGAAAGCCTCACAGTATCTAAAGTCCTGACATTTCTGTCACTGTAACTGCTTTAGCAAAACTAGTTCCCCTCCCTTCCCCTCCCTTTGCACTCCCAAAAAATTCTTCTTCTAAGCAAGGTCATTCAAATGAACAACTTAAGCTATACAAATTTCTGGCAGAAAAATTATTTGGCTCCTAACTTAAAAATATTAATTCATGAATAACATTCATGGAGAATCATCTGGCTTCCCAGGTATTCTATGAAACAGACTTAGAACATGAAGATGAATGAAGACAGGGGCTCAGCTCACAAGGAATTCACCAGCAAAGGTATAAACATAGGATGCCAAGCCCCACAAACAGCTAAAGTACAAGGGGCAGGCCCCTGCCTAGTGCACCACCAACGTGGGTTTGATCCCCAGCACCACATATGATCCCCCGAGCGCCACCAGGAGTGACCCGAGAGGTAGAGTCAGGAGTAAGCCCTGAATGCCAACCCAGCGAGGAAAAAGGGGAGTGAAAGGGGAAAGGGGAAATGGGGAAATGGGGAAAACAGCGGAAAGGGGGAAGGGGAAAACAGGGAGAGGGAAAGGGAGGGGAGAAGAGGGAAGAACATGCTTTTCCTCGTTGTGGTGGGGGATGGTGGGTGTCCTCCCAAGCAGTGGTCAGGGGCCCGAGATTTCTTCCGGAGATTCTCTGCCAAGGGGTCAATGTGGAGATCCAAAAGTGCTGTGGCTGTTCAGGCTCTGCATGGCCGTGGTCATCCAGGCCACCAGACTGTTCTGAGGTGGGGGCTCTAAGGCCACATCTGAGGGTGCTGGGGCTGGAAGACTCCGGGGTTACACCCAGCATCAACCTGGGGTAGGCCACGTGCAGCACACGTGCCTTAACCCCTGCACTACCTCTAAGGCCCAGAGAACATGCTCTTGTTTCAATTTATGGTAACCTTGGGCAAGTTCAATTTCCTGATTATGCGCCAGCTGCCACCGATTCATGGGAATGAAAAGAACAGTTCCCTCCAAGATTATCATGAGGATTAAGTGAGCACGTATTTGCAGAGCACTTAGAACAGACTTGGCACACAGCAAACGCTAGAAAAGTTATTCGCTAAATAAGTGAATATATTACATTGCAAGCTATAATTATGAGCTTTAATCCCATTTAAATATTTGACTAAATGAATATGCAAAGCACAAACCAACAAAGCACATCGTAAGTATTTCTGGTCTTAGGTGACAGAGCAAAATCCGAAATCTCAGAAATGACCCAAAGCAACAACGAGAATAAGTGAATGGTATATTCACAGTCGCCAACAAAAATCGGAAACATGAAATACAAGAGTAAGACCAGCAAGGAAAGACAATTCAGTGGAGAAAGAGGGTGAAAACAGGCTGATGGCTCAACATCCACGGGGCCTGGCGGCAGAGGGACCACATTTCCTCAAGCTTCCGAGTCCTAACATTTAAGGCATGCTTGCTAAAGCCAGGAGAGTGTTGGAGGGTCTTGTTATTCATCATAGGAAGAACTGGGCAATACTAAAGAGGAATCCCACAAACAAGCTTCACTGGCAAACGGAGGCTGCTGAGCGGGCAGAAAGAGAGAAAGCGCCTGCCCTAGACCCAGAGCTATCTCCTGAGGGGAGTTCACACAATGCAAGAGGTGGTCCTGCTTGCAAGGGAAGTGACTCGACTCGGAGGCAGTAACTACCCTGAGACACCAAATAAAGTGGGCTTGGAAAATCCTCCCTCCATTCAAAAGCCACAAAACAGGAAGCAGAAATGGGGCCTACATGAATTCAAAGTTGAAATCAAAGAAAAAGTGACCTGGGAGATAGCACGGTGGTCCAGGTGGGACCCTGATATGATTCTAGCACTCATGACCCCCACCCCCACCCCAGCACTGCCAGGTCTGACCCTAAGGGCCACGATCACCACTGGTGGCCTTGGTGGTCTCTGGCTCTGCAGGGCCCAAGCAGCCTCATGTCCTTGGGCCTAGCACTGAACCATCCAACCCAGCTGGCTGAATGCTGCCAGGAGAGGCCCCGGTTACATGCGCACTATTTGGTGGAACACGTAAAAATGAAAACATAAGAAGAGAAACAGAAACACTATAGAACACCCACCAAAAACAAAACAAACCACAGCCCGGGAACAGGTAACATTTAACCGAGTACTTCAAGTGAAATATTCTCCAGGGGCTCTGAGGACCACTCCCCTCTGGACCACTCAGGGCCAAGGGCCGCTCAGTCCAACAGTCCCAGTGAAGGGGCCACCAGGGTTACAGCCCTGTGACTGGATCAGATTCCGTGCCTCTTGGGCAGCAGCTCAACAACCCGAGGGATCTCCCTGGCCGGCAAGTAAAAAATTTTAAGCTTTATCAATAATTGCAAATTAATGAAACAAGTAACACTTCCAGGTAGAATTACAGAATGTCAGTCACAGAAGTCCCTCAGCGTAGAAGATGAGGATCCTGCCTTGTCCCTGAGTCAGAGACAGCATCTTCAGTCTCCACCGACAGGCAGATGTATACATGCCCTTTATCACAGTAGCCTTTATTCACATTGTTAGTGGAAACGTAATTACTTCACCCTTGTGCAAAATAATATGAGGGTTCCCCTAAATATTAATATAGAGCCACCATCTGTGTGAGTCAGCAGGCCCAACTTTGAGCCTGTATTTGGAGGAGATAAAACCGCCCATGCTCATATGTTCACTGCAAAGTTATTCATAATAGTCAAGGTTTAAAAACAGGCTAAATGTTAATTAGTGGGTGTGCAGATAAAGAAAATGTTATATATGCATGCAAGTACACTTGTGTTTGTACTATGTCTGTCTGTCTCAAACACACACACACACACACACACACACACACACACACACCCAACACAGAGAGAGGACTATCATTCAGCCATAAGAATAAAGAAATCTGGGGCGGAGCGATAGCCCAGCGAGTAGGGCGCTTGTTCCTTGCACGCGCCGGCCCATGCCGCCCGGGTTCAATCCTAAACACAGCTCAGAACCAATGCCGTTTTGTGTCTATCTCGAACAGCTGAGATTGCCAAACATTTATTTAGATAGATATCTTACACATGACTCAATAAAAGGGAAAGGACCCTATATATTGGGAGCTGGAGCATTAGCACAGTGGGTAGGGAGTTTGCCTTGCATGCAGCTGACCCAGGTTCGATCCCGGCATCCCATATGGTACCCTGAGCACCACCAGGAGTAATTCCTGAGTGCAGAGCCAGGAGTAACCCCTGAGCATCACCAGGTGTGACCCGAAAAGAAAAAATAAAAGGTGTATATAAATACACCTAATAAAATGCAGAATGCTGTCAAGACCACTACACTTCTTGGGAGGAAATGAGGGCCAGAGAGCTAGCTCAAGAGGCGAGAGCACACGCTTGCATATGGGAGCCCCCTGGAGAAGCCCCCAACCACTGTCCCTGAATACCATTTGGTATGGTTCCCCACAAACACACACACACACACACACACACACACACACAAATTTATACTTAAACAAAAACGTAGCTGAAGAGATAGTACAGGGTCAACAGATGTGCCTTGTACCTGCTGACCCTGGTTCAAATCCCTGTTGCCACACTGTCGCCTCAGTACCACCAGGTGAGTCCCCAAACTCCTCCTTCCACCTCACCCCCAAAAAGATGAAACACCCAAAACAGAGAATTAACATGAACACCCTTCATGTGATTTTAATGTGTGTAAATTTATTTTATATATTCATAAAATCTAATCATAGCAAGCTACATTAACTTGACATGCTATTTTTCCAAGAATCCTCCAAATGTAGCATATTTGTAGCAAAAAAAATTCTACAAATGTTAAAACTCCAGAGTATTGTAAAAAAACCTTTCATTTTTTTCAATGTGTCTTTTGCCTTTGCTATGTCTGACCAAGGAGCCTATGGTCTGATACCACCAATACATGGGCTAAATTAAAAACGCAAATGTTTTGTTAGTCTACAAGCAGCTTATGAGCCTGCCAAGGATCCACCATCTCCCCACTGTGCAGGCTGGATACAGCTTCCAGCCACCTACACTGTAATTCCAGCCTAGCTCTCTTGGGCTGACATTTGGCATTAGTTAGAAACACTATGCACAGTTCACACCTGGTAACTAAATAATACACAAGATTTTATCACATTACTCTGCTTCTCCTTGTGAGAAAACTCACTACTGCCACGAAGGAGAGAACTAAACCAAGAGAGATACCAAATTAAGTAGTAAGTTTCATTACATTTCAGCTAAGTACATGTACTAGAAACGGTCTAGCAACTAATGGGGACAGAGTCGTCAAGTAGACAGCAACCATCTCTTCTAGTACAACACTTCCAGTCTTCAAAGTCCTTCCCCAAAAGGCCCATCTGTCCTTCACAACAACTTTACAAAGAAGAAAAAAATTATTTCCATTTCAAAAAATAGGGAGATCATAGATCAGAACAATTATAGAACACATCTTATCCAAAATAAATAAAAGACACACATAAAATAGAAAATAGTTCCAGTTAGAGAAGGGGCAGAAATCTACAGTCAATTTTATCCAAGTTTCCTAAAGTCAATTTTATCCACTTTTTATACAAACACACACACAGCCCCACGTATGGAAGAAGCGACTGTGACCCCTTGGCTGCGACACAGGCCAGCAGGAGCCCGAACCCTCGGCCCCCAGCAAGACCTCACAGCACATCAGACACAACCAACAGGGGAACAAGACGGGCCCACCAGAATGAATGGGCAAAGACTAAAGGCTGAAAACGATCACCCAGCACCCAGGAGTCTCTAACCTCTCAGAACACAACTTCAGAGACAGCTTGATGGGGTGGTTTAATGAGCTGAAAGAAAATATAGTACAGAACCCCACAGAAGAGACAGTCTGAGTGAGGACAGAGGTTACAGACCAGAGAGCACAGAACTGCACCCTCAGTGGAGGGACCCAGCAGCAATCGCTCGGGGCCGGAGCCATAGCCCAGCAGGTAGGTGTTGGCCTTGCACGTGGCCGGCCAGTGCCGGCCCGGTTCGATCCCGGCATCCCATATGGTCCCCGAGCACCGCCAGGAGTAATTCCTGAGTGCAGAGCCAGGAGAAACCCCTGAGCATCGCGGGGTGTGACCCAAAAAGCAAAAAAATAAGAAGAGGCCCAGGGCTGCCGAGTGTGCTAGAGGATGGGCTCGAGGGAACCAGCAATACAGAACAGGACGGGGAAGGGGGAACGGCAAACAGGGGCAGTGTCAGAACTGCGGCATGAATTCAAGAGGAACAATATTGCAATCACAGAGACTGGGGAAAGAAACCTAGGAAGACCATGATAGCTGAGAGCATTCTCAGTCTGAGGACTCAATCAGACCCGAAGGCTCCAAGCGGTCCAAACAAAATAAACCCAAATAGACAAACTCCCAGACATACTGTAACTGAAATGGCAAAAAGCCAAAGAGAAAGAATCTTAAGTGTAGCAAAATTAAACAGGAAAAGTACATTTAAAGGACCCCTCACCATAAGACCTACAGCAGATCTATCAAATTAACCTCTGCAGGTCAGAAGGAAACGGTTTGCCATAACAAACTCTGGGGATGAACTAAACATTCCTTCAAAACTTCCCTACCCACCTGGGTTATTAGCCAAAGTTAGAGGAATGACAGGCAGCCTGACGGACAAGCAACATCTAAAGTAATTCATGGCCACTGACCCACCTTTACAAGACAACAATGATCTCCATGAAAAGGAAATGTTACTTGGGAATTTACCATTACACTACAACGTGCAGTGAAGAATAGAGAGAGTAACAGTCTTTCACAATGGGAATTTACCATTACACTACAATGTGAAGTGAGGAAAAGAGACACCAGGCTTTGAGCTTAAGAGGAGACACAGACTCCTAAGGTAGAGATAAACTACACTCTAATAATCTCAAGGCACACATTTAAGAGTACACAAACAAGGAGAGGCAAATGGAACCCAACTACTGGGTTCCATTAGGCAGATATCTAAGCACAGGAGAAGAAAAAGGATGGCAAAAGAATAGAAGACAAACTTCACAAACACTCATAAACCACGTAATAAAACAGGGGTAAATCCTCTCACTTCCTTAATCCCACTCAATGTCAGTGGCCTGTTCTCACCAATCAAAAGGCAAAGAGCAGAGGTGTGTGTGTGATCCTTGTGTCTCCGCAGACCCAATCAGCCCCAGGGAACAGGCCAGAACCCTACACATACATCCCAAAACTCAAAACCGCCGCAGACGCGCAATCTTCTTACTATCTATCTTGCATGAGGTACCAGTGAACCTTTGTCCCTACACTCCTTGCCACCCACCCAAACTCTGCAACAGCCCCGACACCTACTAACTGTACTATCTAGTCACCCAAGAACTCGCATTTGCAACCTACAATACTCATAATGGTAAAGCAATGCAAAATTACATCAAGCTCAGTGAATGAAGTCACTAGTCCAGATGAGCCAAGCAATACCGATGAGTTGTATAACCTCTCTAATAAGGAATTTCGGAAAGAATTGTTAAGGATACATAAGGAACTCAAAGAAGCAATGGAATGCAAAACCAATAAAATATAAGAGGACATCAGAGAAGAAATGAGAAAAATGCAAATGGAAATGACAGATATTAAAAATGAGGTAAATGAAATGAAAAACACAGTGGAAGGCCAACACAGCAGAATAATAGCTACTGAAGAAAGAATTAGTGATCTCGAAGACGAGTTCCAAACATTCTCTACACAACACCAGAAGATGGAAAAAAAGACTCACAATTACCAAACAGACAACAAGAGATAATCGGGATGAAGCCAGAAGAAACAACATACGGATCATTGGGGTCCCAGAAGAGCAAGAAGAAAACCCTGATGAAGAAGAAACTGTCAAAGCCATAATTGCTAAGAAGTTCAATTCCGGCTAGATTGACAAAGGGACACTTGCCTCCAGATCCAGGAGGCCCGTAGGATACCACCTAAAAGAAACCCCAACAAGAATATTCCAAAACACATCTTAATTAGAATGACAAAAACTATAGCTAGAGATAGAATACTGAAAGCAGCAAGATCAAAGAAGGAAATCACATACAGAGGAACATCCCTACAATTTACAGCAGACTTCACTGATGAAACACTCCGTCCGAAAACAATGATGGGATATTGTGAAAAGGCTCAATGAACTGCAGGCTTCACCAAGAATTCTTTACCCGGCCAGACTCACATTCAGGTATGAAGGAAAGATACACAACTTCATGGATAAGCAACAACTCAGGAACTTCATGGACACAAAACCAGCTTTAAAAGAAGGACTGAAGGGTCTACTGTAATACGACCAAACCCAAAAGCACAACAAGCACAAACAGAAAGATGGCACAAAATCTGATGACAATAATCTCTCTCAATGTCAATGGTCTAAATGCACCAATTAAGAGACACAGAGTGACAAAATGGATTAAAAAATTGAACCCAACATTCTGCTGTCTACAAGAAACACATCTGAATAATCAGAACAAACAGAGACTCAAAGTCAAAGGTTGGAAGACTATTCTCCACGCAAACAACTCCTCCAAAAAGGCTGGTGTAGCCATACTAGTATCAGATAATATAGACTTCAGGCTGAAAAAGGTTAGAAGGGACAATGAAGGCCATTTCTTATTAATTAAGGGGTATGTACACCAGGAAGAAATTACACTACTAAACATATATGCACCCAACAAGGGGCCAGCAAAACACATAAAACAACTGCTAAGAGACCTCAAAGAAGACATTAACAGTAACACAATAATAGTTGAAGATTTCAAACTGGTCTATCAACTATGGATAGATCAACAAGACTGAAACTCACCAAGGAAATATTGGCCCTGAAGGAAGAAATGGAAGAAAGAGAGCTAGTGGATATATATAGGCCTTTTCATGCCAAAAAAAAGCTGAATACACATTTTTTTCTCTAGTGTACATGGAACATTCTCCAAGATAGACCACATGCTGAGCCACAAAGTATGCCTCAATAAAATAAAAAAGATAGAAATTGTGTCAGCTATCTTTTCAGACCATGATGCACTGAAAATGGAAGTTAACCGTACACAGAAACAGGGAGTCAAACCAAACACCTGGAAACTGAACAGCTCACTCCTGAACAACCAATGAGTCATAGAAGAAACCAAACAGGAAGTCCAAAGATTTCTGGAAACAAATGAAAATGAAGACACCAACTATAAGAACTTGTGGGACACGGCAAAAGCCGTGTTAAGAGGGAAGTTTATAGCTCTGCAAGCATTCATTAGGAAACAAGAAAGGGCCCACATAAATAATCTGACTACACAGCTGAAGACATTAGAAAAAAAACCAACAAAAGGAGCACAACCCAGGCAGAAAAAAGGAAATAAAACTTAGAAAGGAAATCAATGAGTTGGAAACCAAAAAAAAAACAATCCAAAAGATTAATGAAACCAAGAGCTGATTCTTTGAAAAAATAAACAAGATTGACAAACCATTGGCAAGACTTGTAAGGACAGGGAAAGAGAGAACCCAAATAAACAGAATCAGAAATAAAAATGTTGACATCACAACAGAAACCACAGAAATCCAAAAGATCATCAGAGATTACTTTGAGAACCTGTATGCCACGAAACATGAGAATCTAGAAGAAATGGATAAATTCCTAAAGTCCTATAACCTCCCACGGCTGAAACAAGAAGACCTGCAATACCTGAATAAGCCTATCACCATCGAGGAAATTGAAACAGTAATTAAAAGTCTGCCCAGGGGCCAGAGCAATAGCCCAGTGGGTAGGGCGTTTGCCTTGCACGCAGCTGGCCCATGCCGGCCTGGGTTCGATCCCCAGCATCCCATATGGTCCCATATGGTCCCCTGAGCAACGCCAGGAGTAATTCCTGAGTGCAGAGCCAGGAGTAACCCCCTGAGCATCGCCAGGTGTGACCCAAAAAGCAAATAAATAAAAAAATAAATAAATAAATAAATAAATAAATAAATAAATAAATAAATAAATAAATAAATAAAAGTCTGCCCAAACACAAAAGCCCAGGTACAGACGGATACACTAGTGAACTCTACCAAACCTTTAAGAAGGACCTACTGCCATTCCTTTTCAAGCTATTCCAGGAAATAGGAGAAACAGAAACACTCCCAAACAGCTTCTACGAGGCACATATCACCCTGATACCCAAAGCAGGAAGAGACAAGACAAATAAAGAAAACTACAGACCAATATCCCTGATGAACACGGATGCTAAGATCTTCAACAAAATACTAGCAAACGGAATCCAAAGACTCATCAAGAAGATTATACATCATGACCGAGTAGGATTCATCCCGGGAATGCAAGGATGGTTCAACACTCACAAGTCAATCAACATAATACATCATATCAATAAGAGAAAAATAAAAACCATATGATCCTATCAATAGACACAGAGAAAGCATTTGACAAGATCCAGCACCCTTCATGATTAAAACCCTCCAGAAAATGGGAATTGAAGGGACTTTCCTCAAGATAGTTACAGTCATCTACCAAAAGCCCACAGCGAGCATCATTCTCAATGGGGAAAAGTTGAAAGCCTTGCCCCTGAGATCAGGGACAAGACAAGGTTGCCCACTCTCACCTCTTTTATTCAATATAGTACTGGAAGTACTTGCCATAGCAATCAGAGAAGAAAAAGGACATCAAAGGCATCCAGATAGGCAAGGAAGAAGTCAAGCTATCATTATTCGCAAATGACATGATATTATACCTAGAGAACCCTAAACTCTCTACTAAAAAACTCCTAGAAACAATAGACACATATAGTAGAGTGGCAGGATACAAAATCAACACCCAAAAGTCGGTGGCTTTCCTATATACAAATAACGAAAGAGAAGAAAGGGATATTAAGGAAACGATTCCATTCACAACTATGCCACAGAAAATCAAATACCTAGGGATCAACTTAACCAAGTGTGTAAAGGAAAGAAATCAAATACCTAGGGATTAACTCAACCCAAGTGTAAAGAAAACCACAAGACACTGCTCCAAGAGATAAAAGAGGACACAAGGAAATGGAAACATATTCCCTGCTCATGGATGGGGAGAATCAACATTGTCAAAATGGTAATACTCCCTAGAGCTCTGTACAGATTCAATGCAGTCCCTATAAAAATACCCATGACATTCTTCAAAGAAATTGACCAAACACTCCTGAAATTTGCATGGAAAAATAAACCCCCAAGGATAGCTAAAGCAATCCTCGGGAAAAAGAAGATGGGAGGCATCACCTTTCCCAACTTCAAACTGTACTACAAGGCAGTAGTAATTAAAACAGCGTGGTATTGGAATAAAAACAGACCTGTGGATCTATGGAATAGAATTGAGTATCCTGACACCCAACCTCAAACACATGACCATTTAATCTTTGATAAAGGTGCAAAGAGTCCAAAATGGAGTAAGGAAAGCCTCTTCAACAAGTGGTGTTGGGAAAACTGGGCAGCGAGATGTAAAAAATGAATTTGGACCTGTGTCTAACACCATTCACAAAAATCAGATCAAAATGGATTAAAGATCTCAATATCAGACTTGAATCCATAAAGTACATTGAAGAAAATATAGGAAAAGCCCTCCACAACACTGAAGCTAAAGGCATCTTCAAAGGTGAAACATCACTAACAAAGCAACTATTAGAAAAAATAAATATATGGGACTACATGAAACTAAAAAGCTTCTGCACCTCAAAAGAAACAGTGACTAAGATACAAAAGGCAGTCCACAGAATGGGAAAGAATATTCACCCAATACCCATCTGATAAGGGGTTAATATCCAGGATATATCAGGCACTGGTAGAACTTTACAAGAAGAAAACAAACAACCCCATCAAAAAAATGGGGAGAAGAAATGAACAGAAACTTCAACAAGGAAGAAATTCGAATGGCTAAAAACCATATGAAAAAAATGCTCATCATCACTAATCATCAGAGAGATGCAAATCAAAACAACAATGAGATATCACTTTACACCACAGAGACTGACACATAATCAAAAGAGCAAGAACAACAAGTGCTGGCGTGGATGGGGGGAAAAGAAGACACTCATCCATTATTGGTGGGAATGCTGGCTGGTACAGACTTTCTGGAAAACAATATGGACATTCCTCCAAAGACTAGAAATTGAACTCCCATTTGACCCAGCCATACTACTCCTGGGAATATACTCTGGGAAACCAAAAATACGCAGCGGAAACACCATCCCTACTTTTATGTTCATAGCAGCATTATTCACAATAGCCAGAATCTGGAAACAACCAGAGTGCCCTCGAATCGATGACTCGATAAAGAAGCTTTTGTACATCTACACAATGGAATACTATGCAGCTGTTAGGAAAAATGAAGTTATAAAATTTGCCTATAAATGGATGGACATGGAGAAGATTATGTTGAGTGAAATTAGCCAGAAGGAGAGACAGATACAGAATGACTGCATTTATTTGCATAACATAAATATATATGTACATATTATGATACCAATATCCAAGGTCAAGTGAAACATGGATCAGGAGGTCTTGTCAAAGGTGGAAATTATCACAAACGTGTGGGAGTCAGAGGCTAGGTAAGACAGAAAATGGAACAGTGTGCTAACAATTGTCGAGGGTACTAATGCCAATCTAGAACTGAGCATTAAATAGAGGCAAAAAAGATACACATGGCAACCCTTTAATGTATGTTCTGTAATCCATAGTCTGGAAGGGAAGGAAAAGAGAAAGAGAGAGAAAGGGGAAAGAAATAAAGAACCTGCCATGGAGGCGAGCTGGGGGAGGGGGGAAGGAACAGGGGACGTTGGTGGTGGGAGATGGGCACTGCTGGAGGAATAGGTGCTGGAACACTGTACGACTAAAACCTAAGTATGAACTTTTTAATTGTATATCTTTGTAATTGTATATCTCACAGTGGTATAAAAAAAAAGGCACAGAGCAGCCAAACGGGTGAGAAAACTGCACCGCACCATTAGCTGCTTACAAGAGACTCACTTGAACAATCCTACTAACAGCAGTCTAAAACAGGGTTGGGCACGCAGATATTAAAGGCAAGCAATACACTTTAAAGTCTTGGATGGGAGCCCGAGTGACAGTACAGAGGGTAGGGCACTTCCTTGCAAGCACCAGACCCCGGCACTCCACATGGTTCCCTAAGCACTATGAGGAGTAATTCCTGAGTGCAGAGACAGGAGTGGCCCCTAAGCATCGCTGGGTGTGACCCCCAAAACTATAAATAAATTTAAAAAATGAAAGACTGGGATGGCCATACTTATCAGACAACATAGACTAAAAATTTTGAAAGGCTAAAAGGAGTAAGGGGAGGGGGCCAGAGCAATAGCCTGCGGGGAGGGCATTTGCACTGCACACAGCCGACTGGGTTCAATCCCCAGCATCCCACATTGTCCCCGAGCACCACCAGGAGTAATTCCTGAGTTCTAGTTGTGATCCAGAAAGCAAAAAAATAAGCGAATAAATACATAAATAAAAACATAAAAGGAATATGGGTGATCATTTCTTAGTGACCAATACATCATGGATCAGAGTGATGGTACGGCAGTAGGGTGCTTGCTTTACACATGGCTGACCTGAGTTCGCTCCCTGGCAACCTACAGTATGCCCTGAGTCCAGCCGGGAGTGGTCCCCACAGAGCCAGAAGTCAGTCCTGAGCATCCCTGGAGTCACTCAAAACCAAAATTTTTTTAAAAAATTTTTTTTTTTTGCTTTTTGGGTCACAGCCGGCCATGCTCAGGGGTTACTCCTGGCTCTGCACTCAGGAATTACTCCTGGTGGTGCTCGGGGGGACCATATGGGATGCCGGGGATCGAACCCGGGCGGCACAGGCCAACCCGTGCAAGGCAACGCCCTACCCGCTGGGCTATCGCTCCGGTCCCAATTTTTTAAAAAATTGAAATGATCACTACACCAGAAAGAACTCACATTGTTAAGCAAAGCCTTCTGAGGACAGCATCAAATACTTAGAACACTAAAGATACTGGGTACTGGGCAGATAGTGCAGTGGGCAGGGTGCTTGCCTTGCACGCGGGTCGGCGCAGTCTGATCCCTGGCATCCCGTCTGGTCCCCCATAGGCGAGCACTTCAGCTGCCCGGGTTGCCATGGTGCAGAGCTCACACACAGATCACAGCGGCAGCACGTCAGGAGAGACCCACGGCATGCAGGCGTTGCCAGGAACCAAACCTGTGGCCTCCTGCCCGCAACATTAAAGCTGCTACCGACATTTTACCATCAGCGAAATGCCAAACACGCACTGCACATCTCATAGGACACAAGAGTTTCTCCAAAAGAAAAACTGGAAAGTGGAACTGCCAGGTCTTAAGTCAAATAGCTGAAATTTTACGAAGTGGCTCTCAGAAGCAATTTATAGTTGAACGTCCTATTATTTACCTATGGGTGTCACCCTGTCTGCAGCTAAAAGTATCAACTGCTGTGGTGTGCCTTGGCAATACGGCACTCACCCAGCACACGGAAAGCCCCAAACTGAAGAATGATTAATTCTACTTTTCTTTTCTTTCTCCACTACTAAGCTGAGGACATTTATATTTCTTTCTCAGCCGTAAGACCTTCTATAGGCCCAAAATACACTCCTCTTTCTTATGTGGTAGTCACTCTTTTCTTATTGCTATACAAGCTGTTTATAGATTCTGGATACTAATCCAGTGTTATACATTTTATGTTCCAACACCCAGTGCCTTGTCTCAGCTTTTGCAGCTCGTCCAACAGAGCTCTGACGTTGTTCAGTTTCTCATTCTCTCACCCCATCTCCAGCCCCACGCTGAGGTCTGAGGCCGATTCTCATCAATACCTGACCATGCCTTACCTAACGCTGAGGTAACTGCTGATCTGACAGCCACTAGGGACACACCTACTGGTCCGGGGACAAGGGCAGCCGCGTGGGGCATGACAAGTGGCTGGCACGCGCTCTAGCCTGACTTCTCTCTTCAACCCAGCGCGCTTACCAAAGAGTCAACCAACTCCCCACTGAAGTTCAATGCTATCGCTAGAGTAAGCTCCAACGAGTGCCTGAGTTCATCTATGGACTCTAAACCTTTCACTCATCAACTTGCTTTTACTACACTAATGCCATATGGTTATTTTAGGGGGATCACACCCAGTGATGCTCAAGGGTTACTCCTGGCTCTGCGCTCAGGAATTACTCCTGGCACTGCATGGAGAATGCCAAGGATCGAACCGGGTCAGCCACATGCAAGGCAAACGCCCTACCCGCTGACTGGCCCATATGTTTTTTTTTTTTTGTTTTTTTTTCTGCTTTTTTGGGTCACACCCGGCAATGATCAGGGGTTTCTCCTGGCTCTGTACTCAGGAATTACTCCCTGGTGGTGCTCGGGGGACCATATGGGATGCCGGGGATCGAACCCGGGCCGGCATGGGCCAGCCGCGTGCAAGGCAAACGCCCTACCGCTGGGCTATCGTTCCGGCCCCAATGGTTTTAATCACTAAAGCTTCTAGGCACCTGGCAAGGTAGTTCTCACAGCTCCTTACACTGGAACTATCCTGCCTGTCCTTGTATGTCCCTCTCTCGCGTGCAACTGAGAACATCTGAGAAACCGTACAGGAAAAGGTGTTGAGGGTATTTTGCCCTCCTGGAATCACACAAAATTTACAGGATAAAGACCTGATACTTTATGATCTAAGTATGCATGAGCTTGTGTGTGTTTGTATGCGTGCGCATGTGCACACATGTGTGTGTGTGTGGAGAGAGAGAGAGAGAGAGAGAGAGAGAGAGAGAGAGATCAGGTTTACTTTTAAATTTCATGTACTTCAAAAATACATATTTCAATTCTATTTATAAATTTTTTGGCAAAACTCAAAGGGCTATTTGCATGCTTTGCACTGGCTCCCCCTGTGCCCAGCCGCTCACGAGGTGCCCGGGGAGGGATGGCAGGTTCTAGTCCTAGCCCACCACCCCAGCAGAGCCTCACAACAAGCCAGACAAACCCCCACTCCATGAGGGCCTCCATTTTCCACATCCGGACTTCCCCCTCATCAGAACTCCACCCAGCAGACCAGCCTATCACAGCCCAGCTCATCGAGATCCACCCTGCTGCAGTCTTTTTAATCTGGCCCAGGTATGCTGATCAGAGACTCACAGACATGGGGCACAGCTGCTACTGGCTCCCCCTGTGCCCAGCCGCTCACAAAGTGCCCAGGAGGCATGGCGGGTTCTAGCCCTGGCCTGCCACCCCAGCAGAGCTTCACAACAAGCCAGGCGACCCCCACTCCATGAGGGCCTCCATTTTCCACATCTGGACTTCCCCCTTGTCAGAACTCCACCCAGCAGAAGAGATGATCACAGCCTGGCTCACGTGGCCGCTTGTGGCTGCACAGTTCATCAATAAATGCTGGATTCTGAGATGACTACAAGAGTATGCTACCCGCATGGCAGAGCCTGGCAAGCTACCCATGTCATATTTGATATGCCAAATACCAGTAACAATTATAGACCTCATTCCCATGACCTGATGGAATGGTTTGAGGCTCTTTATGTTCCTGGAGCAAGCAGGTGTCCTTGGGCTCTACTTGCATAAGACAGGACATATGGAGAAGTTACTGGTGCCCGCTCGAGCAAATCGATGATGAACGGGAAGACAGTGACAGACAGTGACAGTGCATGTGGGAGGCCCAGGTCTGACCGCTGGCACTGCACAAGGTCCCAGAACACTGCCAGGAGCAACTCCCAAGCAGAGCCAGAGTAGCCCCTAAGCATTGCTGGGTGTGTCCCCTACCACCACCCTCCAAAAACAGTAATGCTCGGCTCTTTATCATTGCTATCTGAATGCAAACTTTCTCTATTACTATTATAATTGGTAACTTATAGGGTATACAATTAATGGTTTTGTTATAATTTTATTTAAAATCTTGCCAAATTCTTACTAGTTTTGACAGTTTGAACCTGCTCTGAGATTTACTATCATATTGCTTTTGAATGATAAATATCCTTTGTCTCTTTCTAATCCTATACTCTTGTTCATATCTTACAGTATTGGGGGATACAGTATTGGGTTCTTCAAAGCAACATAAAAATAGAAGTGAACAGGAAAATTTAGGAGTCCAGGACCAGAAGGGATTTGGAGAAGACAGTGAGAGAGAGAGAGAGAGAGAGAGAGAGAGAGAGAGAGAGAGAGACTGACTTTTGGCTTATGCAACTGTGTAGGCTGGCGAGTCTGGGGATTCAGGACTGGCAGAAGGCTGCACTCTCAAGCAGCTGGTGCTACTGTCTTGAGGCAGACTTTTTTTCTTCCAGAAGTCTGCTTTTGCTCCTAGGACCTTAATTAAGTGACATATACCTACACTATCAAGACGAATATTCTTTACTTATTCAACTGAACATATATGTTACCTCTACAATATCGTGTTTGATTAAGTAACAGTCTCCCAGCCCAAGGAAAGGTATGGCTTATATGTCTATACTCAAAACTGTTTCCACTTCAAATCCACTCTCAATTATTCAAAATCGATTACCTAATAGATAGTTTTATATACCATGGAACATTTCCTAGAAATCTAGTCATGAAGAAGACCTGAACTACATTTTCAAACAATTCTCTTAGCTCTTGAAAGAGCAGTTCTCTAAGAATCAAGGGCAATGCTTTCAAAAATACCTATGGCCAGGTGCATTCCCAAATCTCCCTCCTATCTCCCAACTTTGACGTGAGAACAGGGCCTAAACATCTGTAATATTAAAAAGTATACAGGAGACCAGAGCCATAGTAAGTGTTTACCTGGCATGTGGCCCCGACATCCCATATGGTTCCCGAGCACCATCAGGAGTAATTCCTGAGCGCAGTGCGGGTGTGACCGAAAAAAGAAAAAAAGAAGTATACAGGTGACTTACTTTCACCTGCATTTGGGTACACTGTTTTAATTCTGAGAATTCAAAATATTTCAAGGAAGAAAATGTCGTCACATTGCATCACGTGACAATATTCAGACGGTATTTGAAAAATGCTCTATCATCTTCAAATCACAGAAACTTCATTCCCCCTCCACCCCAACCATTCTCAACAGCACTGAAGTTAGAAAGCGTCATCTCAGACTGATCCAAAACTGTGGTTTTGGTTCTGGTTCTGGGTGTCAGCACCATTGCTCAGGGACCACTCTAAGTTCAATGCCAGTCACTCCCGGCAGTGCTCAGGGAATATGCAGAAAGCATCAAACCTGGGCATCCCACATGCACAGCGTGGACACCAGAGCCTCTAATCAACCCCTGGCCCTCAGACTAAAGAAACAGAATTGCTTCTCCAGCAAAAAATAATAATAATAATAATAATATAGCCGATTCCTATGTGCTCTCATTTTTCAATTACGTTAAAGGTATTGGTACAAAGGCATACGTACAGAAATGAAATGGAGAAAAGGAACTAAATCCCCCTATTAAAACTTCATTTCCAGGGGCCAAAGAAATAGCTCTATGGGGAAGTCACTTGCCTTGCACATGACTGACCCAGGCTCAATCCAGAGCACTCCAATAATCCATAAAGCCCAACAGAACTGATTTCTGAGCCAGGAGTAAGCCCTGAGAACAATCAGGTATGGGCGCCTCCTCAAAAAAATAAATAAATAAATAAATAAATAAATAAACAACTTTCCTTTGTTTAATTAATCCACCATGAATTACAAAATTATTCATGATTCCATTTAAGAACACAATGTTTCAATACCAATCCTTTCCCGAGGGTTCACATCCTTCCACCAATGTTCTCCACAGCCCCCAACATCCAGCCCTGGTCCCACCTACTGACCCACCTACCTTATGAGAGACAGGAATGGGGGCTTTAGCATCACGCCTGGAGATGCTCAGGGATTACTCCTGGCAGTGCTCGTGGGGACCATATGGGGTTCGGGGATCCAGGTCAGCGGGTACAAGGCAGACACTCCACCCTTTATACCTTTTGACACTGTTTACGATACTGTTGCCAGCAGGGATTTCTATGGCGACATGGTGATGCCTTTACTACCTTTCAGACTCCCTCTTCCGCAGAACGAACACTCTCCTCCTCAAATGTTTTGTCTGGCCCTTTCCCAGTGCCAAGTGGCAAGCGCCCTACTGAGGACCAGTTCTCACTTTCATTGTTTCTGTTGCTTTTGGGAAGTTGTGACTCTGCTACACGCTTCATTTTCCATATGAGTGAGATCATTCTGCGTAGGACTAGTCTGAAACTCTAACTACACTCAGCATGAAACTCTCTAGATCCATCCAAGAAGCAGAAAATTGCATGATTTTATCTTTTCTTATGGCCGAGTAATATTCCACTGCTTACGTGTACCATAGTCTCTTTATCCAGGCATCCGTTCTTGGACACTTGTGTTGTTTCCAGATTTGGGCTACTGTGGATAGTGCTATGAGGAACTTAGGAAATGTCTTTTCTCCATTGATTTAGGGCCTTGAGACAGATGCCAAGAATTGAAATTACTGGGTCAAATGGGAGCTTGGCTCTTTTTTTTTTTAAAGAATGCCCAGCTTGACTGGGTAAAGAAACTTTTGGCACATCTACACAATGGAATACTATACAGTTGTTAGGAAAAATGAAGTTATGAAATTTGCCTATAAATGGATGGACATGGAGAGGATCATGTTGAGTGAAATTATCCAAAAGAAAAAAGACAGATATAGAATGACTGCATTTATTTGCATGACATATATATGATACAGTGATATATATACACATATATGTATATATATGTATATATAAGGTCCACAGTAACAATAATGGACCTCATATATATACATATGTGTACATATATATATATATATATATATCACTGTATCACTGTCTTCCCATAGATCATGGATTTGCTCAAGCGGGCACCAGTGACATCTCAATACGTCCTGTCCCATGCGGGAGAGACCAAGGGCATCTGCCCACTACAGGAACATAAAGAGCATCAAACCATTCCATCAAGTCATGGGAATGAGGTCTATAACTGTTACTGGTATTTGGCATGTCAAATACAACACAGTAGCTTGCCAGGCTCTGCCATATGGGTGGAATACTCTTGTAATCACCTCAAAAGTCGAGCATTTATTGATGAACTGCTCTGCCGCCAGCGGCCGCGCAAGCCAGGCTGTGATCAGCTCTTCTGCTGGGTGGAGCTCTGAGGAGAGGGAGTCTGGATGTGGAAAATGGCGGCCCTCATGGTGTGGGGGTTCCTCTGGCTTCTTGTGAGGCTCTGCTGGGGTGGTGGGCCAGGGCTAGCACCTGCCATCCCTCCCAGATGCCTCGTGATCAGCTGGGCACAGGGAGAGCAAGTAACAGCTCTGCCCCCGTGTGTGTGAGTCTCTGGATCTGCATAACTTTTGAAAACAAAAGTATTCCAAGCTATTTGTAGAATATATCTTATCTTACTTTAGGTACATTGTCAGAAAGTTAAAAATAATTATGCAGGGGCCAGAGTGATAGTCCAGTGGGTAAGGCGCTCGCCTTGCATGCTGCAGGACCTGGGTTCAATCCGTGGCATCCCATATAGTCCCCTGAGTACTGCCAGGAGTAATTCCTGAGTGCAGAGCCAGAAGTAAACCCTGGACATTGTCGGATGTGACCCAAAATAATAATAATAATAATAATAATAATAATAATAATAATAATAATAATGATAATAATGCAGTCAGAAAAAAAACTTGCTGAATTAAGATTTTACCTCTATTCATATTCATATATTCTACCTATTAACCATAAAACTGTCTGGTCTTAACTTACAATCAAAATGGCATCTGTGACTGACATTTATTCATTCATTCATTCATTCACTCATTTATTTATTTTTTTGGGTCACACCCAGCGATGCTCAGGGTTATTCCAACTCTTCGCTCAGGAATTACACCTGGCAGTACTCAGGGACCATATGGGATGCCAGGAATCAAACCCAGGTCAGCCGCGTGCAAGGCAAACACCCTACCCGCTGTGCTGTCACTCCAGCCCCTGTGACTGGCATTTATAATCCAAACCCCAGATAAAACTATTATTAGAGCCCAGCTACCCCTAGGAATCCAGAATATCATATAATTCTGAGGTGATTCCAGATCTGCAGAAACACAAAGCTCAGAGCCTGGGTCTTCACCCACTCCCATCCTAATGAGCCAGGCTGAAAGACAAAGGAGGCACAGAGACTCACTGTTCTTCTCTGTAATCTACTCTATGCAGCAATTCTTGAAACAAAATATTCTACCTATAATACATGGACAAGTCAGTCACTGAAAATACCGCTCCCCAATTATTTCAAATAACCCTGAGGGGCTGGAGAGACAGCAAGCAGGTAATGCCTGATGAATGAACTGATAAAATGTGGTATATCCAATAACAAAACAGCATGTAGCAGGAGTACCGCGCTGGTAGGTGCTAGACAGGGCCTGCAGGGAAAACACCACGCTGAGAGAAAGGCAGTCATGGCAGACCACAGTGCACAATCCCATTTACACACACTGTCCAGAATAAGGAAACCTATGGACAGTAGATGAGTGGCCGCCTAGGACCAGTAAGTGGGGGGAGAGAGGTCAGTGACTTAGGGGTCCAGGGTTTATTTCTGCGATAATAAAAAAATGTTCGGACATTGACTATGGTAACGGATGCAAAACCTTGTAAATAAACTAAAAGTCAGTGAATGACATTTTATCTTCTTGTTGCGATGGTACAGAGGCCCAGGGGTATACCAACAGGGGTGTCCCAGGACTACACTGGGCACCAGCGACTGAACCCAGGACCTTACACAAGGAACGTGCTCGACCATTTCAGCCATACCCCAGTCCAGACTATGTCGCTTGTCTTCCTGTTGTTCATCAATTTGCTCGAGCAGGCACCAGTAACGTTCACTGGGAATGAGGTCCCATTATTGTTACTGTTTTTGGCATATCGAATACACCATGAGTAGCTTGCCAGGCTCTGCCATAGTCCAGACTATACACATACATGAATTACTTGATCACTTGATCACTTGAATCCCGTTATTCATCGATTTGCTCGAGTGGGCACCAGTAACATTTCCATTGGACCCTATCACGTGCCAATGTAGCCCAATGGCATCTGGTTGATTCAGGAATATGAAGAGCCTCAAACCGTTCCTTCAGGGACATGAATTACACATACAGAATTAGATCTTAGTAAGGTTGTGAAGAGACCCTGGGCTAGAGCACACCAACATTTATAGACAATATCCAGACATCTCTACCTGAAAGCAGAGGATAAGGGCTAGAGTACATGTCCCACATGCACCAGGCCCCAAGTTCAGTCTGCTGTTTCACATGCCCCCAAAACACCACCATGTGTGACCCCTGAACGCTCAGGCCCTGGAAAGGAACTGGTACCAGATTAGCCCTCCAGTGACATCGAGAAACTGGGACAGCTTAGATCCATAAACAGGGGCAGGGACAGTCCTTGCTCTCCTGCTGCAGACACGGAACGGAACAATGGCCAACACAGGACGGGTGCCTGCTTTCTCTCTGGCTCTCTGCCCAACAGTGTCACAGGGCAGCGGAGCCTGAGTCAAGAATCATGTTCTCACTGACTTTAGATGCAGAGAGGAACTCGGCAATACTAGAATAGCCGGAATTTACACGAGCCAGAGGGCACCCAGATAGCAGAACAGGAGAAGCACAGAAACGGGGTGAGGCCGAATTCTGGCTACACACACCAGGTGAGACCGAGTTGGGCAGAATCGGGGCAGGGACCTGCTGGGAGACTCTGCAATTTCAGTTTGGCGAGAGTCAGGACGTTTCTATATACCCTGGGCACTCAGGCACTCTGCTGAAACTCCAGAAAGGCCACACACTAGTGAATAAAGAACAAATCCTGAATACATTCAACATGGCATTTAAAAAGAAAAGACGAAGAACAAAACGATTTCAGTAAGGGCTGACTGAGGCTAGCCCAGGCAGAGCCCTTGCCTTGAATAAAGTGTGTGGCCCGAAGCAAGTCCAGCAACTAACGTACACACACACAGTATAACCAAGTCTGAAACTGCCCAGGCAGCCAGAATCACAACCCAGTGTTCACTGCTGGTAGAAGCCTCAAGTCACCCAAACAGCAACAACAAAGAAGAGAAGGGGGAAAAAGTTAAGTAAAAAATACATTTGATAGTATAATACCAATATCCAATACCTTTTCTTTTTCAATCCTTCCCAGGTTTGCTGATCCAGAGATTACAGACATGGGGCAGAGCTGCTACTTGCTCTCCCTGTGCCCAGCCACTCACGATGCACCTGGGAGGGATGGCGGGTTCTAGCCCTGGCCTGCCACCCCAGTAGGGCCTCACAAACAAGCCAGACGACTCCCCAACTCCATGAGGGCCGCCATCTTGCACATTGGACTTCCCTCTCGTCAGAACTCCACCCAGCAGTAGACGAGCCTATCATAACCCTGCTTGCACTGCTGCTTGCAGCCACTTGGTTCATCAATAAATGCTGTATTTAGAGGTGACTACAAGAGTATATATATATATCTCCACCCTGCAGCAGTCTTTTTTAATCCGGCCCAGGTATGCTGATCCAGAGACAGACATGGGGCAGAGCTGCTACTGGCTCTCCCTGTGCCCAGCGGCTCATGAGGCGCCTGGGAGGGAGGGCAGGTTCTAGCCCTGACCCGCCACCCCAGCAGAGCCTCACAACAAGCCAGACAACCCCCACTCCATGAGGGCCTCCATTTTCCACATCTGGTCTTCCCCCCTCGTCAGAACTCCATCAGCAGACCAGCCTATCACAGCCTGGCTCATCGAGTTCCACCCTGCAGCACTATCACTATCACTATCCTCTCATCTATTTGCTAGAGCGGGCACCAGTAATATCTCCATATGTCCTGTCTCATGCTAGTAGAGCCCAAGGGTATCTATTCGCTCCAGGAACATAAGGAGCCTCAAACCATTATATTAGGTAATGGGAATAAACTAATATAATTGTTACTGGTATTTGGCATATCAAAACAGGGCAGCTTGCCAGGCTTGCCATGCAGGTGGAATACCCTTGTAGTCACCTCTAAATATAGTATTTATAGATGAACTGTGCAGCCGCTTGCGCCGTGCGAGACGGGCTGTGATAGGCTATCACTGGGTGGAGTTCTGATGAGAGGGAAGTCCGGATGTGGAAAATGGCGGCCCGATGGAGTAGGGGGTCGTCTGGCTTGTTGTGAGGCTCTGCTGGGGTGGCGGGCCAGAGCTAGAACCCGACATCCCTCCCAGGCACCTCGTGAGTGGCTGGACACAGGGAGAGCAAGTAGCAGCTCTGCCCCATGTCTGTAAGTCTCTGGATCAGCATACCTGGGCCGGATTGAAAAAAAACTGCTGCAGGGTGGAACTCCATTTTCCACATCTGGACTTCCCCCTCATCAGAATTCCATCAGCAGAACAGCCTATCACAGCCTGGCTTGCGTGGCCGCTTGCAACCGCCGGTTCTTCAATAAATGCTGGATTTTGAGATGACTACAAGAGTATGCTACTCGCAAGGCAGAGCTTGGCAAGCTACCCGTGTCGTATTTGAAATGCCAGATACCAGTAACAAGTATAGACCTCATTCCCACGACCTGATGGAATGGTTTGAGGCTCTTTATGTCCTGGAGCAAGCAGGCGCCCTTGGGCTCTACTCGCATGAGACAGGTCGCCCGCTCGAGCAAATCGATGATGAACGGGAAGACAGACAGACAGTGACAGTGATATATATCAATATATATATATATATATATATATATATATATTGATCACTTGATATCCCATTATTCATCGATTTGCTCCTGCAGGCGCCAGTAATATTTCCATTTGACCTTATCACATGCCAGTGTAGCCCAACGGTATCTGGTTACTTCAGGAATACAAAGAGCCTCAAACTGTTCGTTCAGGGTCTTGACGAAGAAGTCTGACCATCTTGTAGGTGAGCAGCTGTCGGGAGGCTGCTGGGGTCAGCCACCTACAAGCCAGCATTTGTGCCGCTTGGCTAATGTTTGGTGTTATTAGAACGATGTCATCAGCGAAGCAGAGGTGGTTTAGGTGTCAACCGTCTATCTTCACTCCCATTCCTTCTCATTCTAATTGTTGCATGATGTTCTTGAGGGTGGCACTGAAGAGTTTTGGTGAAATGGTATCACCCTACCATTATATATATTTGGTGAAATGGTATCACCCTGCTATATATGTGTGTGTGTGTGTGTGTGTGTGTAAAACACACACAGAGTTCATCAGAAACAATTAAGAACAAAAGGCAATGGAGCAACCAAGTGCCAAGCCAGAGTTCTATACCCAGCAACAGTGAGGACAAATACTGAAACTTGAGTCTGCAGCACAAAGTCTGGCGCGGAGATTGGGACTAAACTGTTACCAAGTCGGACGCAGAGTGGCAAAGCAGAGGTGAAGGGGACAGCACCCAAAACAACCACTTGAAAATATAAAAAAGGCACTTGTAAAAATACAAAAAAAAACATGAACAATATCCAATTTGCTCAAAACAGTACAGAAAACGACTGCATAAAATACCGCTAAAATAAAACAGATAAAGCCACTGTTCAAGGGGAGCATGTTGGCTGATAATGCACTATACCACCACAGAAACAGTGTCTCAGAAGATGATGGTGAGGTAAAGGCTTTGAATAGTCAGCAAAAATGAAATGTGAGGCCAGATACGAATCCTGCTGCCGATAGTACCTGTTGGAAGAATTTCCCAAAGCAGAAAGGTATGAGTGTACCAGTGTACAGAGCTGTTTGCCGAAGTGTAGCACACTGCCTGACTCTGAACTACAATTCGTTGGATATCATTTTTATAGTTTATCAACCAACATTCTTACTATCTGTACATATATAGAAATAAACTGCAAAGTCTACTAATGATAAAAAATACTTTTACCAAAAAATCCATTGAAAGCCAAAAATGACACTTTAGCACAAACACATTCTTTCTATCTTTTATGTTTAACAGGCATACAATAAAATGTTTCAGATGCCATTGGGCTACACTGGCACATGATAGGGTCAAATGAAAATGAGGGCCGGAGCGATAGCCCAGCAGGTAGGGCGTTTGCCTTGCACATGGCCGGCCCATGCGCCCATGCCGGCCTGGATTTGATCCCAGGCATCCCATATGGTCCCCCGAGCACCGCCAGGAGTAATTCCTGAGTGCAGAGCCAGGAGAAACCCCTGAGCATTGCCGAGTGTGACCCAAAAAGCAAAAAAAAAAAAAAGAAGAAGAAGAAGAAAAAGAAAATGTTACTGGCTCCCACTCAAGCAAATCAATGAATAACAGGATGTCAAGTGATCAAGTAATCAAGTGACAATAAAATGTTTACCAATACTTATGAAAGTAGGTAAAATTCACTTACATCAAAACTCAAAACATACCAAAAAAAAGTACACATCAATCAACAATGGTTTTGCTTCTAACTTCTATTTTCCACCCTTCAGGAAAAAATAAATACCAATAAAATATAATCAAAGGACATACCCTCCCAAACTGTTCCCCATGGACACTCTGCATAATAACAGAAATAACCTTTTCTTTTTTGAGTTGGGATTATTTCAATATTCACAAACAGAAAACATCTGGATGACAATAGACTCATACATGAATGCCAAAAAGGACATCAGATGGAATGTTAAAATAAAGTGTAACTGAAGACCATTTCAACAACCTCAGCTCTGTGAACTAGTTCCTGACCGACACAAGACGGGGTGTGCAGAGCCCTGCAACGGGAGCAGGTTATTAGTCTCTGGGCAGGTTCCTGAATTGCACGACAAGACAGCAGCACACACCAGACTTCAGCTCATTCCTGTAGGTGCAGCTGGACGGCTCCTGAAGGCAAACACAGGCTGACCTCTGCGGGCGCAAATGAAAATTCTAAGGAGGTGCAAAGCAAAACAGCTACTAGCTCTGAGGAGTCAGTCCGTTGGGTGAAAAGCTTCCTACCTGACCCTTTATAAGCCAGGGTTAATGCTCCGAGGCTGGGAGCACAGGTGTCACACGCACAAGGCTCCAAGCTGCGGGCTCGGCATCCCATGACTGCCCCAAGCACCAGCCTGTGACACTGGTAGCCCCAAGTACTAGTGACGTGACTCCACTGCCTCCAGCTACATGAGATGCAGGGAGCACCGCATTCAGGGGCTGGAAAGACAGTACAATGGGTACAGCGTTTGCCTTGCCCGTGGTCAATCCAGGTTCTATCCCTGGCAACCATACAGTCCCCAAGCATTGAGCATAGAGCCAGAAGAAAATACTGAGTACAACAGAATATGGCCTAAGGGGGAAAATTATAAAAACATCCAATCCATTAGTGAAATACTACTGAGAGTGGCCCCTGCGTCCCCAAGGCACTTCTTGTGTGGGTTATGTGGGTTATGTGTGTGTGTGTGTGAGAGAGAGAGAGAGAGAGAGAACACTGACAATTCTTAATTATTAAGGAGATAGTTATTCACCTAGTAGTACTAGCTTATTTGTCCTTCTCAGCTTTCAGTTCAGACACTTCACTGCCTGTGAATGCTTTAACATGAGAAGCAAAATGGAGATCAACAAAAACAAGGCTGCCTGAGGCGCTAGAAGCACCATTTCCCCCAAACTATCAGAAAAACAAGTGGCAAGATACAGAACCATCCCATCGCTGGGAAGAATCTGAAAGAAGAACTGGCCTGTTAATCTAGGTGGCAAACATAAAAACATACTCCTGGTCTAAGGTACTAAATTTCAAAGGAGCTGGGCAACCAGACAGACGGCTCAATACACTGAGTGCACGCTTTACACACAGGAGTCCCAGAGTCAATCCCCAGGACCACATGGTTCCCTGAATACTGCCACAAGTGTGACACCATCGCCAAGTACGGAGCCAAGATACCCCTAAGCTCTACCCCCTCAAAAGAGCACCACATCCTCCTCATCAGGATCCAGTGAAAAGACTAACACCTGAGCTGAGCACATTCAGGCCCTAACTTTTCTGAGTCACTTTTGAAATCAGTCATCGATACCCAAGTTGTTGTTTCACCCTATACCATCCTCTGTGCCACCCAAACCCAGGTAATCCAATATTTATATCCTAACTGAGTGTTTAGGATTTTCTTCCAGACATTTTGGTAACTATTCTGCAAGCATTACGCACGCCAGATACAATGACAACAGCTTCCTGGCCAAAAACAATTTTAAGATGGTTCTGGATTTCAGAAATGGAAGATTAAAAAAAAAAAAAGCCAGTTCTTGGAACTAATAAAATAGAATAACTTCCTGTGTTATCTTGACTCAAACAACATTCTTCCCTGGCTTCACAGTTCAATCATAATTTTAACGACCAATGCTGAATACTTACCATATTTGGCATTTCATATATCCCAAAAGAAGCAAAAAGGTAGGGCTTTACCTCCACGAAATATGAGGCTCTGAGAACTTTAATGACATACCTCATATGACCCAGCTAATAAGCCGCAAAGCTGAGCTTCTTCTCAGGTCTATTTCTGCCCACCACTTCAGTAGTTCTTAAAATTAAGTATACATTGAGAATCACCACAAGAGAGGCCAGAGTACAGAGGCAGGGCATTTGCCTTGCATGCGACCAACTGAGTGAGGTTCAATTTCCAGCAACCTACATGGTCCCCCAAGCACCACCAGGAGTAATTCCCGACACAGAACCAAGAATAACCCCTGCACACTGCCAGTGTGACCCAAAAATCAAAAATAAAAATTGAAAAGAATAATCACAAATGACTCTTCCCAAATACTACATTTACAATTATGTAGTTGATAAGATATATAAATGCACAAATACACAGAGAGAGAGAGAGAGAGAGAGAGAGAGAAAGAACTCTTACAACTCAATAACCTAGTTTAAAAGTAGATGGAGGGCCGGAGCGATAGCCCAGCAGGTAAGGTGTTTGCCTTGCACGTGGCCGGCCTCTGCCGGCCTGGGTTCGATCCCTGGTATCCCATGTGGTCCCCCGAGCACCGCCAGGAGTGATTCCTGAGTGCAGAGCCAGGAGTAGCCCCTGAGCATTGCCGGGTGTGACCCAAAAAGGCAAAAAATAAATAAATAAATAAAAGTAGATGGAGAGGCCAGAGCAATAGTACTGGGTAGGGTGTTGCCTTGCATGCAGTCGAACAGAGTTTGATCCCCGGCATCCCATATGGTTCCTCAGGCACGGAGTTAAGTCCTGAGTGTAGAAACAGGAGCAACCCCTGAGGCACCACCGGGTGTGATCCAAAAAAAAAAAAAAAAAAATTAGATAGATAGATAGAGAGAGACAGTGACAGATAGATAGATAGATAGATAGATAGATAGATAGATAGATAGATAGATAGATAGATAGATAGATAGATAGATAGATAGATAGATAGATAGATGATAGATAGATAGATGATAGATAGATAGATAGATAGATAGATAGATAGATAGATAGATAGATAGATAGATGATAGATAGATAGATGATAGATAGATAGATAGATAGATAGATAGATAGATAGATAGATAGATAGATAGATAGACAGACAGACAGACAGACAGACAGACAGAGATAGGTAGATAGGTAGATAGATAGATAGATAGATAGATAGATAGATAGATAGATAGATAGATAGATAGATAGATAGATAGATAGATAGATAGATAGATAGATAGATAGATGATAGATAGATAGACAGACAGACAGACAGACAGACAGACAGACAGACAGACAGACAGACAGACAGACAGATAGATAGCTCAGTGGCTCAGCACCTGTCCGAGTTCAGGCCTCAGGGCCACCTGCACACATGACCCACTGCTCCCGCCCAGCAGCTCTGCTGAGAATCACCCCCTTGTCAGGGAAGGCCGCTGGGGTCCCCGACAGTGTCAGGACAGAAGTTCTCTTCTACCTCCGAGGATGCCGGAGAACAGATGAAAACTCACGAGTCGGTACAGTTCCAAAAAAGGCTTTTAATAGTGCAAAAGCTCTTCCACAGCACTCCAATATAATGAACAAACTCTAGCTCTGCTCCGAACTTAGACCATACAAAAGAGCCTAAGTCTCCCACCAAAGAGAGAGAATCTCATCCGAGTCCTACCCAGAAGGAGCAAAAGGCCAAAGACCAAAAAGCCGAAAGTCAAAAGCCAAAAAGCAAAAAGCCAAAAGCCAAAAGCAAAAGGAAGAGGAGCTAAAGGCTCAAAGTGAAGGGGCCTCAAGTCAGCCCCTTATATACACCAAAGTAATCCAACCGGGAGGGTCATGTCAACAAAGAACTCTAAACAGAGTGTAGTGCCACACCCTATTGCAGGTATAAACAAAGGTTATGCCAAGGACTAATCCGAGATTATCTCATGTAAAACACTGGAGAGAGAGGCTGGTATAAAGTAATACATCTTAACTTCATGAGCTTCATGTAATCTAGATGGTACCCACAAGGCCCTTATTATTATCTGCACCAGGGTGATTCTGAGTATCTTGTTCTCGTGTACTGAAAGGGTCACACTCGCCTGCTTAGAGCAAACTAGTATGATCCTTCCTATAGTCTTCCTATAGTCTCAACATAGCCAGGGTGGTAGTCTCCTGGTAAATTCTAACTATCCCATGCTGGGTGCAGTGGGTATAAAGAGGAGCTGTGCCCAATCTAGAAAACATAGAAGTCTTAGTAGATGTAGAAGTCAGAAGTTATTCAATCAAGGTGACTTCTGTAAGTGTCACACCCTCTAGCAGTGTTTACATAGAAGAGAGGTCTCATTAGAATGAACCTTGGCTTAAATAAGATTAAGCTGGGAGTGGGCAAAACAAAGCTCCCAGATAGCTACACCTGTCCTCCAACAACCTCTGGCGCACCGCGCCCCTGTGGGGAAGCACCACGAGTGATGAGTGCAATTCCCAGCACGCACAGCCAACAAGAAATGTGTGAGCACCACAGCCAGAACAGACTGCATGCACACGTGTGTGTGAGCACCATAACCAGAGAGTGCAAGCCCGGGCAGCGACACCCTGGCAGCACAGCAGGCGCGCCACCACCGACATGGGACCCTGGGCGCCACCACTACAAAGGAAAGGAGGTAAGGGGGCAGCAGCAGGTTTCCAGACACTCTCCGAGAAGATCATCCGGAGCCAATAAGCACATCTGAGGTGCTCCAGCGTCATGACCTCTAGGGAAAATAAACACAAAGCCACTCAAGATGCCGCTCCACACCCACTAAAATGGTCCTGATCCAAGATACAGGCAATGACAGGCAAGATCTGGAGAAGGGGGTTGTGTACAATATCACGAGACCAAAACAGTACAGGGCCCTGGCATGGCTCAGACACAAAAGGTCTTGCAAAGCGGGAGACCGAGTTCAATTCCAGATGCCAACCACAGGCACAATCAAGGCACAGACACCTCCACTGTCTGGGACCCCACACACTTCAGAGTATGTGTGACCTCCATGGCCTTCCCGTACATGTGAGCACAGATTCCTGATGTGTGACCCCCCGGAAGCATCACAACCAGGAGGAACTGACCCTGGTTGTTGCCAAGAGCAACAAGGGAAGGAGAGAAAGCAAGACGTGATGAAACAGGTAATGTTTTTAAAAAATAAGTCAATGAGTGCAGCCACTTTTGGAAGACAGCCTGAAAGTTCCTCAAAACTTACATAGGGGCGGCGACAGCACAGCGGGTAGGGTGTTTGCCTTGTAAGTGGTGGACCTGAGTCTGATTCCCCAGCATCCCATATGGCCCCCTGAGCACTTCCGGGAGGAAATCCTGAGTGCAGAACCAGGAGTAACCCCTGAGCATTGCTGGGTGTGACCCAAAAAGAAAAAACGTTAAACATAGGCAAAGGAGTTAGGTGAAAGAGCTAGGGTGCACTCTGTATGTAGGAGGACCCTGGGTCGACCCACAGTACCACATGGTCCCTCATCGCCTCTGGAAGCCATTCCTGAACTCTGCTCCAAATAGCCTCACTATAACACTGGGTATGCACCAAAAAAAGGCAACAACGAAAGTTAAATATAGCTATGAGACCAATAGTTCCACTACTAAGTATAGACCCAAGATAAATAAAAATATATCTCTATACAAATATTTATCCTGTCCTTAGGTCACTGGCTCCTGCCCCTCGAGGTGCTGCAGGTGTGGTTGTGGTGCCTGGCTGCGTTGGCAGGTGGCAGACAGGAGACAGGCTTGTCTACACCCAGGGCTCTGCCCGTGCGCCCTGGATGGTTGATGGTCTGACACAGAAAAAGACTGGGCCCCCTGGGACGACCCAGAGCCACAGCAGAACCTCACAAACTGACTGTAGTGTATTCAATATGCCAAAAACAGTAACAGTAATGGAGCTCATTCCCAACGAATGGAATCATTACTGGCACCCACTCGAGCAAATCGATGAATGGGAAGACAAGTGACAAGTGACAAGTGACAAATATTTGTACCCTAATGTTCAGAGACATTGTTGATGATAGACCAAAAACAAATCAACTGATAAAGATTAATAAAAAATAATAGCACATCAGATGCAATGGAATACTATTTGGCTATCAAAAGTTATGAGGGGTCACACACTAGAGTGATAATATAGTGGGTAGGGTGTTTGTCTTACATGCAGACAAGCCAGTTTCCATCCTTGGCGTTCCCATACGGTCCCCTCAACACCATCAGGACTAATTCCTGAGCACAGAGCCAGGAGTAAGTCCTGAGCATTGCCAGATGTGGCCCAAAAACAAACAAAAAAGTGGTTTTTAGGAGCTGGATCGGAAGCACAGCAGGGGAGGGTGTTTGCCTTGCAGGCAACCAACCTGGGTTCAATCCCTGGTATCACATATGGTCCCCCAAGCACCACCAGGAGTAATTCCTGAGTGCGCAGCCAGGAGTAACCCCTGAGCATCACCGGGAGAAGCCCAAAATGACCCCAAAAAAGTGTTTTTAAAAAGAATAGAGAAAAGGATAAGAAGTGATTACCACTAGGTATGAAATTCCATTATTTTTGGTTTTGGTTTTGTTGGCCCACACTCAGTAGTGCTCAGGACTTATTCCTGGCTCTGCACTCAGGAATTATTCCTGGCTTGGGTTTCAGGGACCATTCCTGATGGTGTTCAGGGGACCGCCTGGGGTGGCAGGGGATGGAACCTGGGCTGGCCAGGTGCAAGGCAAGAACCCTATACACAGTACTGCAGCTCCAGTCCCTTAGACACTTTTTGGTGGGGGGGTTTTGAGGCCACACCTGGCTCTGCTAAGGGGCTTCTGGCTGTGCACTCAGAAGAGATCACTTTGGGTGAGTTTGGGGACCACATCCCAGGTTTGGTACCTGGGATCAAACCTAGAGTCAGCCTCATGCACGGCAAACACCTTCCCCACTGTATTATCTCCCTGGCTCCCAGAATTTCATTTTGGGAGAAGGAAAATGTTCTAAAGCTAAACTGTGTTGGTTGTACAACCTCATGAATACATTAAATAATACTGACTTGTACACTTTAAAGGAGTTAATTATAGGGCATGTGAATTACATCTCATAAACCTGTCTTTCACAACCTTCTAGTCCAGACCATCTCTAAGGTTCCTTTCTAGACATAGTAATCTTTGAGACGATGGAGAAAAAGTATTCCTAGTAACTACAAACAGCTTTCGGAGTCCGACCCTCTGATTCCCTTAGACAAACAGTCTAAAGAAATTAACACACAGGGCAGCCACTCCTCACATGACGTCACCACATCTTCAGGAGGTGACAAAGAATGGGAAGTGCTTTGGAGCCCATTTAGATTTTTTTTAGAATATTTGCAAAAACCATACATCGGTCTGCTCTGAGATGAAGCTTTAAGTATCGTTGTGTTCAGCTGGGCTGGTATGACTAGCATTAAAACACTTAGATAGGGTTAAACAGATAGGACCGGAGTAAGGCATCTGCCTTGTGTCAGCCATGACCCTGGTTTGAATCCCCAGCACCACACATGGTCCCAAAGTACTGCCAGGGCTCATTTCTGAGTACAGGTCAAGAATAAAAACCTGGGGCCGGGGCGATAGCCCAGCGGGTAGGGCGTTTGCCTTGCACGTGGCCAGCCTGTGCCGGCCGGGTTCGATCCCGGCATCCCATATGGTCCCCTGAGCACCGCCAGGAGTAATTCCTGAGTGCAGAACCAGGAGTAACCCCTGAGCATTGCCAGGTGTGACCCAAAAAAGCAAAAAAAAAAAAAAAGAATAAAAACCTAAGAACTGTGGGACAATCCTAGAGACCATAAAATAAATTAAAAGTATGAAAATAAGACTTTGAGGGGCTGGAGCGATAGCCCAGCGGGTAGGGCGTTTGCCTTGCACGCGGCCGGCCTGTGCTGGCCCGGGTTCAATCCCCAGCATCCCATATGGTCCCCGAGCACCGCCAGGAGTGATTCTTGAGTGCAGAGCCAGGGAGAAACCCCTGAGCATCGCCGGGTGTGACCCAAAAAGCAAAAAAAAAAGAAAATAAGACTTTGACACCTCAATGTACCAAAAAATAAGAAAACATGTTATGGGCCGGAGGCGATAGGACAGTAGGTAGGGCATTTGCCTTGCATGCAACTGACCCAAGTTCGATCCCTGGCATCCCCTATGGTTCCCCAAGCACTGCCAGGAGTAATTCCTGAGTGCAGAGCCAGGAGTGACCCCCTGAGCATTGCCGAAGTGTGACCCAAAAGCAAAAAAAAGGCCACCTGCCACTCGAGGTGTTGCAGGTGTGACTGAGGTGCCAGGCATTGTTGGCAGGTGGCAGACAGGAGACAGGCTTGTCTACACCCCCAGGGCTCTGCCCTGTGGGCCCTGGATGGCAGATGGTCTGACTTAGGAAAAGACTGGGCCCCCTGGGATGAACCCAGAGCCATGGCAGAGCCTGGAAAGCTACCCATATTGTATTCAATATGCCAAAAACAGTAACAATAGAGATGAACTGGACAAGGGACAGACCAGACACACAGCTGCACTGCCCAGCCCTCATGGGGCAGCCCATGGAGTCTCTGAGGAATCGGCTAGTCCCAGGCTGAGACCAACGTAGCTCCTAGGGTAAAGCAGTCATGTGGGGGAAGCCACGCTGGCCGGAATTGGAGCAGGGATTTGGGCTCCTCCCTCTCCATGCCGGTGGGGCGTGGCTACAGGCTAGCAACCTCCGCAACCAGATGAACCAGACAAGGGGCAGACCAGACGCACAGCTGTGACAGTGTGCAGCTGCACAAGAGGCTTAGATAACAAAGTAGGCTAGGGCCAGGTCCTTCCCAGGATCTTTCACATCTGTACACCATAATGATCATTGTAGTTGTAACAAACTGGGGAAGTTGATGGGGAATGAGGAACTATAACGTCACACGAGAACTCACTACTGAATATACACATAGATAATTGCATCATAAACCGTAAGGCAAGTCACAAGGGGTAGAAGAAGAGAGAAATACAGAGACAGAAATAGAGATAGAAAGATGAGAGACTCAGATGCATGGGAGAGAGCTGCCATCCTGCTCTCCCCTAGCTCAACTGACCATAAGGCTCCCAGGAAGCAAGATGGGTTTGGGGAGTGGGCCCGTCACTTCTGTAGGGCCTCGGAAGCAGCCGGATGATACTCGTTCACCATAACAGCCGCCATTATCACAGTCCGGACCCCACAGCTCATCAGAACCTACACAAAGAGAGATGCTGATCTCAAAATCAGCTCAGAGCAGCCGAAGTTTGAGCCCAGGTAGGCGGCTCTCGGAGGAGGAAGTCACCGGGTTTTGCTGGAGATGGAATTGGGGTCCCCATTCCCCTCTCTGACCCGTCCCAAAGGCCTGGTGGTCCCACCCGTGAACTGCCTCAGGGCTCTCAGCCATGATACAGAGACTCAGACACACAGGGGAGAGCTGCCATCCGGCTCTCCCCTAGCTCAGCTGACCATGAGGCTCCCAGGAGGCAAGATGGGTTTTGGGAGTGGGCCCATCACCTCGGGCCTCGGAAGGAGGCGGGATGAGACTCGCTCAATATAATAGGTGCCATTTTTGTGGTCCAGACCTGGTACATCAAACTAGTAGAACCAATCATGTTCTAGAATATATTACAATCTACAATGTGTAAGAAAGGGGATTGAGGGGCCGGAGCGATAGCCCAGCGGGTAGGGCATTTGCCTTGCACGTAGCCGGCCCATGCTGGTAGGGGTTCGATCCCCAGCATCCCATATGGTCCCCGAGCACCGCCAGGAGTGATTCCTGAGTGCAGAGCCAGGAGTAATCCCTGAGCATCGCCAGGTATGACCCAAAAAGCAAAAAAAAAAAAAAAAAAAAAAGGGGATTGAAAAGAAGAGAGAGAGAGAGAGAGAGAGAGAGAGAGAGAGGAGAGATAAAGAACCTGCCATGGAAGCAGGAAGTGGGAGGGAGGTGGGGACATTGGTAATGGGAGATGGGCAGGGGTGGAGGGATGGGTGTTGGAACACTGTAGAAACAAAATTCAAACATGAACATCTTGTAATTGTACATCTAACAGTGGTATAATAAAATAGTTAAAAGCAAAAAAAAAAAATAATAGTGAGAAGGATGGTAGCCTTTCACGCAGCCAATCCAGGTTAGATCCTCTGCATCCCTGAACCAGCCAGGAGTGAAATCTGAATGCAGAGCCGTAAGTAAGTCCTGTGCTCTGTTGGATGTGGGCCCCCCCACACAAAAAATTTTTAATTTCAATGTATTTTCTGGGGCCTAAGCGATAGTCCAGCGGGTAGGGCGTTTGCCTTGAATGCAGTCGACCCAGGTTTGATTTTCGGCATCCCATATGGTCCCCCACGCAGTGTCAGGAGTTAATTCCTGAGCGCAGAGCCAGGAGTAACCCCTGAACATTGCTGGGTGTGACCCAAAAAAGAAAAAAAAAAGTGTATTTTCTGATAGACAAAATATTGTTTTTTGTTTTTCTTTTTGGGTCACACCCAGTGATGCTCAGGGGTCTGCACTCAGGAATTACTCCTGGTGGTGCACCAGGGACTATATGGGATGCCCGGGTCACAAATCGGTTAAGCCGTGGACAAGGCAAACTCCCTACCTGCTGTACTACCACTCTGGCCCCTGACAGGCAAAATGTTTCAGAAAGTCCTGACCAGCGTCTCAGTCAAAAGTGTAGGGAGAAAGTGAAAGAAAGTGAAAGACACTCACCTGCAGCTCGTGCGTGCAGGGGCCAAGTCCAGTTCCCAGAACATGGTCCAAAGTACCTCGAGGAGCAGCTCCCAAACTTTAATGCAGGAGAAGCCCCTGAGCACTACTGGATATAAACGCCCAGTCCCTCCCAAAAACAGGGTGTAGAAAACACAAATAATCAGAAAGTGTCCTGGTCATGAAGTTTGACAAAAACAATCAGACATAAATCTCGGAAGAGACCAACAGTGGCGAGATGCTTCCCAGTCCCCACACCAGGCTGAGCCTACTGCGGCTCCCTGAAGGGAGACAGGTGAGCCCAGCCTACCCAAACAGAGCCCAGCAGCCCCAAACCCCCCCACACTCTACATGACCGCCATAGTCAAGGCTAGATTCCACTGCTCTGACAAGCCCCATTCAGAAATTAATTAATTGAAAAACTCAGGTATGTGATGGGGGCCAGAGCGATAGTCCATCAGTGGGGGGATGGGGGGGGGTTCGCCTTGTAAGCAACCGACCTGGGTTCGATCCCGACATCCCATATGGTCCCCTGCGCACCGCCAGGAGTAATTCCTGAGTGCAGAGCCAGGAGTAACCCCTGAGCATTGCCGGGTGTGACCCAGAAAGAAAAAAAAAAAGAAGAAAGAAAAACTCAGGTCTGTAGGTTTTTGTCTTTTTTTTTTTTTTTTTTTTTGCTTTTTGGGTCACACCCGGCGATGCTCAGGGGTTACCTCCCTGGCTCTTTGCTCAGGAATTACTCCCTGGTGGTGCTCAGGAGACCATATGGGATGTCAGGGATCAAACCCAGGTCGGCCGCATGCAAGGCAAACGCCCCTACCCGCTAGGCTATCCCTCTGGCCACAGGTATGTGGGTTTTGTGCCTGAACTCTCCAGGCTCTCAAGCAGTCAAGAATGGGGCTACCAAATGGGGAGAAGAAATGAACAGAAGCTTCCAAAAAAGAAGAAATTCGAATGGCCAAAGGCATATGAAAAGTGCTCTTCATCTGTAATCATCAGGGAGATGCAAATCAAAACAACAATGAGGTACCATCTCACACCACAGAGACTGGCACACATCCAAAACAGCAAGAACAACCGGTGCTGGCGTGGATGTGGGGAAAAAGGGACTCTCATCCACTGTTGGTGGGAGTGCCGACTGGTCCAGCCCTTTTGGAAAACAATACGGGCATTCCTCCGAAAACTAGACATTGAGCTCCCATTTGATCCAGGGTATATTCTCCTGGGAATATACCCAAGAGACAAAAAACACATAGCAGAAACACTATCTGTACTTCTTTATTCATCTCTGCGCTATTCACTATAGCTAGAATCTGGAAACAACCTAAATGCCCGAGAACAGAGGACTGGCTAAAGAAACTGTGGTTCATCTACACTATGGAATACTATGCAGCTGTCAGAAAAGATGAAATTATGAAATTTACCTGCAAATGGATGGACATGGAGACTATCATGCTGAGTGAAATTAGTCAGAAGGAAAAGGACAGATATAGAATGACTACATTCATTAATAGGGTATAAATAGATACCAGTGTTTTACTAAATGTGTGAAATGGTAATGGCAGATTAAAACTCACCATTGAATATACACAAAGAGACTTAAGTGATAAACTCTAAATATCTGCAGGGCTAGCCACAATGTGTAAAACAAGAGGGAAAGAGATGTAGAGACAGAGAGAGAAACAGAGAAAGAGAGAAAACAGGGCTACCTGCTATTGAGGCAGCCTGGGGGTTGGTGGGAGAGGGTGGGGTACATTGGTGGTGGAAATGAGGCACTGGTGGAGGGATGGGTGCTGGAATACTGTATTACCAAGAACCAATTGTGAACACCTTTGTAATTGTATGTCTCACAGTGGTATAATAAAAAATTAAAAAATAAGAAAATAAAATAAATTTTTTAAAAAGTGTAAAAAAAAGAATGGGGCTACCTCCCCCAACCCCCTGTTCTTCCAGAAGACCAGGCAGTCACGCCCATACCAAACCACCACCCAGTTAAAAATTTCACTCTAGAGGCTGGGGCAATAGCACAGTGGGGATGCATTTGCCTTGCATACAGCAAGTAGACTCAGATTCTATCCCCAGTATCCCACATGGTCCCCTGAAAACGGGAAGAGTAATTCCTGAGTGCAGGAGTAAGGAGTAACCCCTGAGTATCGCTGGGTATGACCCAAAAAAGCATGGATGAAGAGATAGATAGATGATAGATAGATAGATAGATAGATAGATAGATAGATAGATAGATAGATAGATAGATAGATAGATAGATAGATAGACAGATAGATGATAGATAGATAGATAGATAGATAGATAGATAGATAGATAGATAGATAGATAGATAGATAGATAGATAGATAGATAGATAGATAGATAGATAGATAGATAGATAGATAGATAGATAGATAGATAGATAGATAGATAAACAAGCAAGCAAGCAAATATTTAACTCCAGCCTTACCACCCAGTTACAGTTACAAACTTGGAATTCCTGGAGCATGCAGCTAAACTCTGCAATGCTGATAAACCAAGAGCATACCACATTTAATGGGAGGTTATGTAAATGGCAACCAATAATAAAATATATACACACAATGCCTATCCTGTAAAAATAAATCAGCAATTTCTTTTTTTTTTGTTTGTTTTTTTTGCCTTTTTTTTTGGGTCACACCCGGCAATGCTCAGGGGTTTCCTCCTGGCTCTGCACTCAGGAATTACTCCTGGCGGTGCTCGGGGGGGACCATATGGGATGCCGGGGATCGAACCCGGGCCAGCACAGGCCGGCTGCGTGCAAGGCAAACGCCCTACCCGCTAGGCTATCACTCTGGCCCCAGTATCAGCAATTTCTTATACAACGGCTTAATGGCTCAACAGCTCCATGGGGAGATTGAACCATCTTCACTAACTTTCTAAGAAAACATTCATTTCTTGATCATTTTTAGCACATTACCTATAACAAACAACATAAAACAAATTATTTTTTTTTTTTTTTTTTAAATTACAAAGATATACAATTAAAAAGTTCATATTTGGGTTTTGGTCAAACAGTGTTGCAGCACCCATCCCGCCACCAGTGCCCATCTCCCACCACCAATGTCCCCGGTTCCCTCCCCCTCCCCCAGCCCTGCTCCATGGCAGGTTCTTGATTTCTTTCCATTTCTCTCTCTTTCTCTTTTCCTTCCCCTCCAGACCATGGATTACAGAACATACATTAAAGGATTGTCATGTGTATCTTTTTGCCTCTATTTAATGCTCAGTTCTAGGTTGGCATTAGTACCCTCAACAATTGTTAGCACACTATAAAACAAATTATTGAGGGTCTACTACAGGAGTGCAGGCTTAAGGAATGTTTGGAAAAATTGGAAATAATGGGGCCGGAGAGATAGCACAGCAGGTAGGGCATTTGCCTTGCATACAACGGACCTGGGTTCAATCCTCGACATCCCATATGGTCCCCCAAGCATCTGTAGGGCTAATTCCTGAGTGCAGAGCCAGGAGTAGCCCCCTGAGTGTCGCCAGGTGTGACCAAAAAAGAAAAATAAATTGGAAATAATGGTGGTCGGAAGTTGCAATGTTGGCAGAATTGGGCTTAAATATTGAATATCTGTAACAAGTTAACGCAAACAACTTTAAGAAAATTGGGTAGGGGCCAGAGCGATAACACAGTGGGTAGGGCGTTTGCCTTCCACGCGCCAACCCAGGTTCAATCCCGGCATCCCATATAGTCCCCAGAGCACCACCAGGAGTAATTCCTGAGCGCAGAAGCCAGGAGTAACTCCCGAGCGCCTGCAGGGTCTGACCCAAAAAGAACAACAAAATGGGTAGAAGCCCACTTAGTTCAATAAGTAAAAGCAATAACACAGATGGTCCAATTCACACATAGCAGCTCAATAAAAGGTCACGATTTTAGCAAACACCATTCCGAGATATACGTTGTAACAAGCAATACAAAGAGAATTAGTTGGTGCCTGCAAAAGGGAACAGACTTGGGGGAACATTGATGGGCACTTTGGTGGTGGGACTGGTGTTGGAATATCAAATACCTGAAACCATAGGGTGAACAACTCTGTAAATCACATGTTCAAATAATGTTAAAAATAAGAATAAAAAAATTCGCCTCATCCTACTGTGAACTCTACTCTCAGTTTCCGTTTTCACCTATACAAAATCAACAATGTGGCCTTGGCACCACAAACAAAGTCAGCAAGATCAAAGAATGCAACAGTTATTATCAGCTTACTATGAAAGCTGAAGCATACAACCAAACTCTATGATTTTCCATATTATATACTGACCACTCTTAAAATGTCTGCTAAGAAGGTCGTTCTCTAAATTCTCAATTCCAATAAAGAAGCTTCTGGAGGCAAGAGCAATAGTACAGCAGGTAGGATGTTTGCCTTGCATGAGGTCGACCAAGCTCAATCGCCGGCATCCCATATGGTCCCCTAAGCACCCCAGATGTAATTCCTGAGCCAGGAGTAACCCCTGAGCATTACCAGGTATGACCGCCCCAAAAAAAAGAACTTTCTTTACTGACACCTGATAAGAATAAACGATACTTGGGCCAGAGAGATAGTGCAGTGGATAGCGTGCTTGCACTTGCAGGGGCTAGCCCGGGACTGTTCCTCACCACTCCATATGGTCTCTGAACCCCCACTAAGGAGGGATCCCGAAAGCAAAGAGTTAAAAGTAGGCCCTGAACATCACCAGTGTGGCCCCCAAATCAACCCCTCCAAAAAAAAAAAAAAAAAAAAAAAGAGGAGGAGGGAGACAGTACTAAATACCAAACACTAATAACAATAAACACAGGCTGAACATCTAGAAACCGACTTAAAAGTGGCCTTAGTAGACGGATGTGACTCAGCCATAGAGCACTTACCTTGAATCTAGGATGGAAGGAGGGAGGGAGGGGAAGGAGGGAAGTGGAAAGGAGGGGAAGGGAGAGGGAAAGAAGAGAGGAAGGAAGGAAAGACGGGAGGGAGGGAGAAATAATCCTTATAAAGCAAAGGGAGGAAAATTAAAAAGAAAGTGAAGTGTGCTTGTCTACTACTGACAGCAAAAGTCAACAGGAAACTCTTCAGTATAAAGCCTCCCCTAAATCACGGAACGTCCCTGATTAATAACAACCAAGTCATCATTCCGTCTCTCTCCTTAACCCCAGCTTCCAACTGCATCCCTGTGAGAGCAGAACTGAGGAAAAGCACAAAGAAAACAATCTTCATAATAACTGACCTCTGGCCCTTAAATTTCAGAATGTGAAAAAGGGCAGGGGGAAGGAGACAGTGACCGTAAAGCCAACATAAGATCATATTTACAGTTTAATGCACTGAGGCCTTCCTTTTTAATTTTTAAAGTATTAAAAAATGTTTCGGGGGCAAGAGCGATAGTCCAGTCGATAGGGCGTTTGCCTTGTATGCAGCCGACCGGGTTTGACCCCCGGCATCCCATATGGTCCCCTGAGCACCGCCAGAAGTAATTCCTGAGTGAAGAACCAGCAATAACCCCTGAGCATTGCCAGGTGTGACCCAAAAGCAAAAAAAAAAAAAAAAAAAAAAAAAAGTTTCTGGTTTTTTTTTTCTTTATTGAGAACAAAAAGTTAGGGCCCCTACTCCAGTGGCTCAAAATACTCCCTCAACAAGCTTAAAGTGGTGACTTTAAATGCTCGTGGGATACACAAGCTAAAGGTGATAAAGACATTTCCTCACAATTCCCAGCAAGAAGGGAAGACAGCTCAGTGGTCTGACACCAGCACTACACTTGAGCTGGTCAAACCACAACCAAGAAGAGGACTATTTACGGTACTTCTGGAAGGGGGTGGTTAAACTCTCAGAAAAGGAAAAGTAGGCAAAATATTTTAGAACATGTCTATATTGGAGCCGGAGAGATAGCCCAGGGGCCAACAACCTTGCTTTGCATGCAGCCAATCCTGGTTGGAATCCAGGTACCACGTAGGGTCCCCGGAAACCGCCAGAGGCCATTCTTGAGCACAGAGCCTGCAAGAGCCCTGAGTACCGCAAGTTATACACCTCTCCTCTCTCCCCCTCATATAAACAGATTTTTTTTTTTTTTTAGGTCACACCCGGCAATGCTCTAGGGTTACTCCTGGCTCTGTACTCAGGAATTACTCCTGGTGGTGCTCAGGGGATCATATGGGATGCCGGGATTGAACCCAGGTCAGTCATGTGCAAGGCAAACGCCCTCCCTGCTGTGCTGTCTCTACAGCCTCGAAAATAGCACATTTTTTTTTAAATACATTCAGATGCTTTTAATGAATGTTTTAAAAATCATTCCACTCGCTAGGTAGAATAAGTCAGAAAATTCAAAGTACTATCCTTCCTCCTCTAATACCAGAAGTAGGGAAATTTTCCTTTTCTAATTCAGTATCATTGTGGGGAGAAAAGAAAACCGGAAAATAAACACATTTTTAGGAAGTAATACGAATCATAACCACAACTATACAGGAATAAAGGGATGGGGGGCTGAGACAGCACAGGGGTCTAAGGCAGACTTTCCCTGGGCTGACCAACAGTGTACGCCAATGGGCCTCCTGAATATCTCTTGGGAACCCCTCCTATCCCCACCACAAAAGAAAAACAGGATATGGAAGGATAGTACAGCAGGAAGGGCACCTGCCTTGCACGCAGTCAACCAAAGTTCCATCCCTGGCATCCCATATCATACAGTCCCCCAACACTGCCAGGAGTGATTCCTGAGTGCACAGCCAGGAGTAACCCCTGAGCAGCACTGGGTATGACCGCCCCATCAAAAAAAAAAAGAGAGAAAGAAAAGGTATTCAACTAATTAACTCAAAAGAATACACTGAAACTCCTTTAAAACAGAAAAATTATCCTTGGAATATTATTTCTGTATTTACATAACAGACATAAACACAGATAAACTAAACCAATTAGCACACTCTAAGGTACCCAGATGCATCAGAGTGCAACACACGCTCAAAAGATATCACCATTTCTGATACCTACCAAAGGAGCTTATAAAACGGCTCATTAAAAACAAAGTACATTTCGGGGCCGGAGCGATAGTCCAGCGGGTAGGACGTTTGTCTTCACGCCGACCGGCCTGTGCCGGCCCCGGGTTCGATCCCCAGCATCCCATATGATCCCCGAGCACCGCCAGGAGTGATTCCTGAGTGCAGAGCCAGGAGAAACCCCTGAGCATTGCTCGGTGTGACCCTAAAAAAGCAAAAAATAAATAAATAAAGTACATTTCAATAGGAAGCCACAGTGAAAAAAAAATAATTAAAAAAAAAAGAAGCTACGGGGGCCGGAGGCGATAGCACAGAGGGTAGGGCATTTGCCTTGCACACAGCCGACACAGGTTCAATTCCCGGCATCCCATATGGTCCCCGAACTTCTCCAGGAGTAATTCCTGAGCGAAGAGCCAGAGTAACCCCTGAGCATCACCAGGTGTGACCCCAAAAAGAAAAAAAAAAAAGTCACAGTGATAATCCAGCAGGGAGGGCGTTCACTTTGCATGTGGCCGACCTGGGTTCCATCCCGGCATCCCATATGGTCCCCCCGAGCACCGCCAGGAGTAATTCCTGAGTGCAGAGCCAGGAGAAACCCTGAGCTTCACTGGTGTGACCCAAAAAGTAAAAAAAAAAAAAAAAAAAAAAAAGCCAGAGTCATTTAACAATTCTGCCAACCTATACTAAGATTACAAAGAAACCAAAGACTTGGCCCCTGGCTGTGAAATTCACATCATTATAATCATTATAGAGAACTGCAAACTTGTGGGAACCAGACTTGACTAGCTGAAAGGTTGGCCAGTGAGAATCACTGGTCAAAGAGAACCGTCAAAGGCAGAACACACAGAGGGAGCACAATTAGAAAACTGGAAGTGTTGGATGGCCGGGCAGCAGGGAAAGAAGACAGAACATGGACATAAAATGGTAGTAGGGGCCAGAGCGATAGCACAGCGGGTGGGGCGTTTGCCTTGCACGCCAACCCGGGTTCTTCGATCCCCAGCATCCCATATGGTCCCACAAGCACTGCCGGGAGTAAGTCCTGAGTGCAGAGCCAGGAGTAACCCCCTGAGCATTGCCAGGTGTGACCCAAAAAAAAAGAAAAAAAAATGGTAGTAGAGGCCCCAGTCACCACAGGGCACTAACCCCGAGCCATAAATTTACCAGAGGTTGCAAACCATCTCCCAATGCACTGCGATGTGAGCTAGAAAACTTATACAGAGACCATTACTGTTCATTACACAATTGAGAAAAACTGAAGTTCAGAAAAAGTTCACCCGATGCCCAGATGTCAACACAACTAGCCTGGACACACTCAGAACCATCTGACTTCACACACTTCCCCATATACACCAACGAGTAAAAGTAAATGAATAAAAAGAGTGCAAACAACTTTGCTTGGCTTTGGAAGGAGCCACACCCGTTGGGCTAAGGGCTAACTCCTGGCTCTATGCGTCGCGGACCATATGGGATGCTCAGGGATGGAACCCAGGTTGGCTGCGTACAAGTCAAGCATCTTACTGCTGTACCATGGCCCTGGACTAAAAATGTTTCTAAAAGATAAAATCAATAGACCTCAGTGACCACTGACCCGAGAGAGGGTCCTCATTTGCCACTAAATTGCCTTTCTCAGCTGCCTCTCTAAATTGCCATTACTTTCCTCATCTACAGGTTTCTATTAAAACTAGCAGACAAAACAAAGCAAGGGAGCTAACTCATGTGGCAGTGTTCACGTCTAGCAAGTGCAAAGTCCCAAGGCTGATCCCCACTGTCACCTGCCACTCCTCCCCCAATGTTGCTGGGTGTAGCCGTAGTGGGCCGGAGGCGGGGCTGAGAGAGTAATCCCTATTTCTTAAATATCTGAGTTCATTGAACAGTTGTCGAAAACTTGAATGTTAACAATATGAAGAGTTTCAGGTATCATGCACAGGAATTACTTATCCTCATGACCATGAGCAGAACAAAGTTGTTCACACAAAGATCTTGGTATCTCCATTGAGATGCAGTTAGATTCATATGCTTTAGTCAAACACCCTGAAAGAGGGCCAGAGAGGTGTGCCAGCGTATAAGCTGTTCGCCTTGTATGTGGGAGACCCAGGTTCAATCCCCAGCACCACACACGGTCCTCTTGAGTTCCACCAGGAGTAATCTGCACAGAAGCAGGAGCAAGTCCTGCTTGGGTGGCCCAGAAACAAAACAAAAACTGAAAGTGCATGTATTCTGTAGAAATACTCATAAACTGCATCTAAATCAAATAAGAAAATAAGGACCGTTTCTAAAAATCTTTGGGGGCCGGAGGCGATAGCACAGTGGGGGAGGGCATTTGCCTTGCATGAGGCTGACCCAGGGTCAAAACCTGGCATCCCATATGGTCCCCGAGCACCGACAGGAGTAACTCCTGAGTGCAGAACCAGGAGTAACCCCTGAGCATTGCTGGGTATAACTCAAAAAAGCAAAAAATAAAGATAAAATAAAAAAATTAAAATCTTTGGACTACCAAAACACTCAGTTAGAGGGCCACACCAATAGAACAGCAGGCAGGGCGTTTGCCGTGCACACAGCCAACCGGGTTCTATCCCCAGCATCCCTTATGGTCCTCAGAGCACCACCAGGAGTAATTCCTGAGTGCAGAACCAGAAATAAAGCCTGAGCCTTGCCGGGTGTGACCCAAAAAAAGAAAAAAAAATAAAATAAAATACTCAGTTACTCAGTTACTTTATTATAACAATATATAATTAGCATTTCTTATGAGATCAAGATAAGGTTGAACTCTAACAGGAAAACTAGGCAGCTGATAGGGTTTATAGACCAATTTTAATGTGATAAATGTGGGTCAGAGCAATAGTACAGTGGGTAAGGTGTTTGCCTTGCACACGGCTGACCGAGGTTCGATTCCCCAGCATCCCATATGGTCCCGAGCATTGCCAGGAGTAATTCCTGAGTGCAGAGCCAGAAGTAACCCCTGAGCATCGCTGGGTGTGACCCAAAAAGAAAAAAATTTTGATAAATGTATGCACAATGGGAAGACAAATAATACAAGTGATAACTAAAAGGAAATATGAATTGCAGCCACCTTGGTTCACCATGTAAATCAACTTCAATGCTTTACAAAATGTTTGCTGAATTGTCAGTTTTCATTAAAGGATTGTTGATAAGTTATTTCTTTTCAGAAGTTATTCCTGTTTCCCTCTATAAAGAAAAATGGGTGGAGAGAGAGTACAGATCTTAAGTCATTTACCTTAACACAACTGACCCAGGCTTGATCTAAGCACGGTACAGCCAGGAGTAATCCCTAAGCACAGAGCCAAGAATTAAGACCCTAAGTAGAGGAGGCGAAGCATAAGCAATAGCCCAGTGGGTAGGGTGTTTGCCTTGCACGTGGCCGAACCGGGTTCGATCCCGGCATCCCATATGGTCCCCCCGAGTAATTCCTGAGTGCAGGAGTAATTCCTGAGTGCAGAGCCAGGGAGTAACCCCTGAGCATTGCTGGGAGTGACCCAAAAAAGAAAAAACAAACAAACCAAAAAAAAGACCTAAGTATAGCCAGGTGTGGCTCAAAAACCAAAAAAGAAAGAAAAATACTAACAAAACAGTCCTACCTATTAAATTCAAAGTTATGAATAAAGGTAACTTTAATGAGGAGGAGCGATAGCCCAGCGGGTACGGCGTTTGCCGGCCAGGTTCGATCCCGCCATCCCATATGGTCCCCGAGCACCGCCAGGAGTGATTCCTGAGTGCAGAGCCAGGAGTAACCCCTGAGCATTGCCGGGTGTGACCCAAAGAGCAAATAATAATAATTTTATAATAATAATTTTTAAAACTTAAAAACTGCTTCTTGGGGCCGGAGCGATAGCCCAGCGGGTAGGGCGTTTGCCTTCTGCACGCGGCCGGCCTGTGCCGCCCGGGTTCGATCCCGGCATCCCATATGGTCCCCGAGCACCGCCAGGAGTAATTCCTGAGTGCAGAGCCAGGAGAAACCCCCTGAGCATTGCTGGGTGTGACTCAAAAAAGGAAAAAAGTAAATAAATAAATAGGTAATAAATAAATAGATAGATAAATAAATAGAAGATTAAAAAACACATTTCCCAGTAAATTAAATGTCAACATTGTGTTTACCATCCGAGTCCCAGATATCAACCATTAACCAAATAAGTCAGTTTTTAAATCTGCATGAAATCCTTAAAGTCAATAAATGTCAAAATATAATACTTTATGAAAATAAGAACTTCTACTTCACTGGCTGTAAATTGACTGTCAGGCTTTAAAAAGTTTAAGGCCCTTATTTTTTAACAATATATGTTCACTGTAAGTTCCCCATTAAAGGAAAAATCGTTTGTATTGTGTTAGTTCCAGTTATAATTTCTAGCTGAGTCAAAGTTCTAACAGACTAAAAGCAGGAAATCCAAGAGGAAATTCCATCATCAGTTCCTGGGGCTTGTAACTCAAAGGTTCTTTGAAACAGAGATATAGAAGTTCTCAAACTATTATAACCTTACCTCATATCTTCCAGCAAATCACATTCTGCTTGATGTTTGGCCTGAAGTCTGGTCATTTGCTCAACTTGAATGTTTTTCAGTTCTTGTGTAACCTTCACCTAAAATATATCATATACTTATGAAGGCCTAGTATCAACCAAAAAAGTCTAAACTTAATACTTGTATAAACAAGTAATATCTGCTCACCCTGAAGGTTATAAATCCATTATTAGCCACCTAACTAGGTCTATTAAAGGCAGTCAAGGAGGGGCCAGAGCGACAGCACAGCAGGTAGGGCGTTTGCCTTGCATTTGGTCAACCCGGTTCGATCCTGGCATCCCACATGGTCCCCTGAGCACCGCCAGAAATAATTACTGAGCAACTTGGCAGGAATAACCCCTGAGCATCACCGGGTATGACCAAAAAGCAAAAAATAATAATAATAATAAAATAAAAAGACAGTCAAGGAGGGGCTGGGAGTACAGCCTGTAGGGCATTTTCCTTCGGCTGACCCAGGTTCGAGCCCCAGCATCCCTATATGTGAGCACAGGTATGGCCAGGAATGTTTCATGAGCACAGAGCCAGGATTAACCCCTGATCTTTGTCAGGTGTGGCCCCAACTCCCAGGCCACACACAGGCGAAAAGACAGTCAGTAAAAAAAAAAACTAGGCAAAAGCTACAGATTGGAGGGGTGCAAAAAAATAAACAGTCAGCCGGTCCATTTCACTGACAAGGTCAGTACATACAACAGTCTTAAGAGTTTTAACAACTGGGCCAGAGCAATAGCACAGCAGTTAGGGCGTTTGCCTTGCAAGCAGCCAACCTGGATTCGATCCCTGGTATACCATATGGTCCCCTGAGCACCGCCAGGAGTAATTCCTGAGCAAAGAGCCAGGATTAACCCCTGAGCATTGCCAGGTGTGA
>JAJIBD010010630.1:0-45245 GCA_021461705.1 Cryptotis parvus
CCCCAGTCTGACCTGTCCCTTGGCAGTGAGTGATCCTCAACAAGTGACCAGTTTCACCCACAGGCGCTGCCAAGTTCCTCACAGGGCTGAGCTGCTGCCAGAGTCCCCAGTAGGCAGCACCTGTCTGACCTGCCCTGAACAGGTGCACAGGCCTGGTGTCTCAGGCATCACTGGGGAAAACCAGGCCCCACTTCCCTCCAGAGAAAGCTCATCCATCCAGGCCTCAAGGCCGGCCCACAGGAAGGCCTCCACCATGCCTGCCTCTCCTAGCCTCCACGCAGGCAGCCCTGTCCAGGCACCCAGGCACCTCACTTCAGGGTACGTCCTAGTGAGAGCAGCACTGAGCCTGCAGCTGAGACCCTGGGACAGACTAAGGACTTGTTTGGGCACCCAGCAGGTGCTGGCTCACATCTTCCGCCCTGCAGACACCCTGCAGAGACTGCTGTCCTGGCACCAGGGCCCGATCCTGTCATAAGACCACTTCTGCAGGCACAGGAAATGTGCCAAGGACCATGACTCCAGGGGTGAGGCCAGGAAGCATGTCCAGGGGACGGGAAGCCGGCCTGGGGGCTGAGGCAGCTGTCCAGCTCCCCTGCCCCCCCCCCCGTGCCCAGTCTTGGCAGCAAAGCCTGTTTGCTGACAGCTGAGCCTGCCCTGGCCACGATGCCTGACCGTTTCGGTACAGCCACCAGAGAAGTGCACTTTCCTTCAGTGAGGGCCCAGCCTTGTCTCCCTGGCGGACAGTACATGTCTGCCACTGGCTCCCTGAACCCGTGACATTTGGTGGTTCTGCCCTCCACCCTGCATGACCCACCCAGATTCCTCAGTCTCTGTGGACCCACCCACTGCCAAGGCTTTGGATATAGAAGCTTTTTTTAGGGAGTCACACCCAGCGATGCTCAAGGGTTACTCCTGGCTCTGCACTCAGGAATTACTTCTGGTAGTGCTCGGGGGACCATATGGTAGCCAGGATCGAACCTGGATCAGCAGCATGCAAGGCAAACACCCTCCCTGCTGTGCTATCACTCCAGCCCCCTGCACACAGAAGTTCTGGGGACGTCCACATCTCTGTCCTGCTTTTTAATTTTTTATTGAGTTCAGATTTATCACATTTATTCAAGTTCCCTGAAAAGCAAGGCTGTTTAATGGGCAATAAAATTTAAGAGGGCAGGGAGATAGTACAGCAGATAGGGCATTTGTCTTGCATGAGGGCTACATGGATTTAACCCCTGACACCCCATACCCATCTCCTGAGCACTGCCTGGAGTGATTCCCTAGGCTCAGAGCCAGGAGTAACCCCTGCAGGGTGTGGCCCTAAAACCAAAACAAATGGGAATTTAGAGTATAATTATCAACTTCAGGGAGCCTCAGCACCCCCCTTTTTTAGTGGGGGGCTGGCCACAGCACTGTTTGCAAGTTCAGTGTGTGAGGGACAGAGCACATGCTCTAGCCCACTGACCTCTCCCAGCCTTTGGTCTATTAGCCAATGTTCACAGAGCCACTCCAGCCTGCTGATGGGCCCTGTTTGCATGAAGAACCCTTAGCACTTTTTTTTTTCAGTCTATTTTGGTCTAAAGATGTTCTCTTGTTGGAAGATAGCGTAATAGACTGGAATTTAATGCATTTAATTAAATGTTGGGGCCAGAGCGATAGCCCAGCGGGTAGGGCGTTTGCCTTGCACGCGGCCGGCCCATGCCAGCCCAGGTTCGATCTCTGGCAACCCATATGGTCCCCCAAGCACCGCCAGGAGTAATTCCTGAGTGCAGAGCCAGGAGAAACCCCTGAGCATTGCGGGTGTGACCCAAAAAGCAAAAAAATAAAATAAAATAAAATAAAATAAAAATATAAATAAATGTCTGGTATGCACAGGGCTATAGATTCAACCCCCAGCACCCTGTGGCCTCCCAAGCATTGCTGGGAAATTGCAGGCCAGGAGAGAGTACAGTAGTTTGAGTGCACACCTAGCATAAGCCTGGTGCAGGCTCAATTCTGGGTACCACATGGTCTTCCAAACATCACCAAGTGCAGCCCTGGAGGCCCCCGAGCACCACTTAGTAAGGCCCCAGCACCACAGGTTGCCTCAAGGGCCCAACAGTATTGCATCACATCCCATGTGGGGTGCCTTTAAGAAGTACAAGCCATCCCTTTAAGGAATCCCTTATCACGATCATATGCTTAAGGACCCTATTGGGTTAAGGAAAAAATTGATTTTGGGCTTGAGGAATATTGTTGAGGTTATGTAAGCGAGGTTTGAGTTTGAACACCCTGTTTGGGCTAGAGCTTCGATGACTGCTTCAGTCTCCACAGAATCAAAGGCTTTCTGTAAATCAATGAACGTGAGACAGAGCGGCATCTTGAACTCCCTACAAACCTCAATGAGCTTGGTTACCGTGTGGATATGGTCGATTGTGCTGAATCCTTTCCGGAAGCCAGCTTGCTCGCATGGTTGTCCATCTAGTGTTCTGCCAATCCTGTTCATGATGACTCGAGTTACAGCTTGTAGATGATGGACAACAGGCAGATGGGGCGATAGTTGCCAATGTCGTGTGAATGTCTCCCTTGAACAGTACAACTGTCCTGCTGGTTTTCCACTGGGAGGGTACCTTGCTTTCAGGCTGGTAGCGTGTGAAGAGGTGAGCCAGTGCATTGATAAGTACCGACAGCAGATTCTTCAGGTGTTTGGGTCTGACTTTGTCTGGGCCTGGTGCTGTTCCCTTCTTTACCAACGAAATGGCATGTGGGATTTCAGAAGTGAGAACGTTAGGAACGACATATCCATCCTGCAGAATTTGGTATGTGGGCAGGGTGAACGTGGCTATCAAAGAGATAGCCAATACATCAAGATCCTTCGTGAATGTATTACGGATTCACCACCAGGATCTCACCATTCTACAAAGAAGCTATCATTGATGTCAGAAGAGGGGTTCGGCAGGGGTGATACCATTTCACCAAAACTCTTCAGCATCACCCTCGAAGACGTCATGTGACAATTAGAATGGGAAGGAATGGGAGTGAAGATAGACGGTCGACGACTACACCACCTCCGCTTCGCTGATGACATCATTCTAATAACACCAAACATTAGCCAAGCGGCACAAATGCTGACTTTCTGAAAACATTCACCTTTTTTTGTATGTATACATTTAGTCCTACTTTACTACTGTCATGAAGCATTTCTCAGTTCACTGAGCTACCTCTCTGGCTCACAACTGAACTTTCAATACAGAAAGTTAAAGGCATTTGCTGTATGCCCTGGGGGTCATTTGGGGCCCCAGTGGTACTCAGGGGCCCAAGGGCCACTCCTGGTGAGACTCAGGTCTTGTGTAGACCTGGGGATTTAAGTGCGTGGGTCTGTGCTTGGTGCCAGCAGTGCTAGGGTGGGGGCATGCAGCACTGGGGAGGGGCAGGAAAGTTCTGTAAGTGAAACCATGTTCCACAGGACCAGGATGAGACATTGCTCACGCAGAGCTGCCAGCCCACCCCCAGGCTCCTGGAAGAGAGGTGCCACGCCTGGGGCACGGCACAGACTGACCTGAGCACTAAAGCGTATGTGCAGCCCCCACCCCCACCCCCACCAACTCTGGCATGATCCATGACACGCCGTCAGAACACGGAAGGGCATATGGGGCAGATCTAAAGGTCTGTAATTTATTCCTTTATTTATTTTGCTTTTTTTGGGTCACACACGGCAGTGCTCAGGGGTTACTCCTGACGGTGCTTGGGGGACCATGTGGGATGCCGGGGATCGAATCTGGTCAGCCCGTGCGGAAGGCAAACGGCCTACCCGCTGTGCTATTGCTCCGGCCCCAAGTCTGCAATTTATTAAGTCAAAGTTGATATAGAAGTTTATAATACTAAATTAAAAAAAATTAAAAAGGAAAAAACATCCTGGGAAAGATTTACATCAAATACTAATGCTGCTATTAGTCAAATATAGGATTGTAAGATATTTAAATTCTTTTATTTGCATTTTAATGTGCATTGTAGATTTTATGCTATAAGCATAAATGCTTTTATATTTAGAAAAAAAAGAAGCGCATAATAAAATACACTATTCGGGGTAATTTTAAAAATATTTTCACACATATAAAAAATTTCAGAATTACAAATAGTCAATAACTTTTATTAATATAATATAAAAATTTAGTGTGATATACAGAGTAATTTTTAAACTATTTAATATGCTTCTTAAAATATGAATTTACAAGATACCTTGTCTTAACTGCCACTGACCTTCCAATACAGTTTGGAAGTTTTTGCTGTCAAGATGAGGGCTAGAAGCTCGTCTCCCTCCCAGCCACTCTACTGTAAGGAATGCCAACTACTTAGCTGTGGAAAACCTCAGTGTAAACAATAAGTTACATGGATTATATACATAATTACACCAGGACTGTTAGATTTCAGTATGTCTAACATACTACACTGCAGTCCAACCCTGGAGTCACTACGCACCTACTGTAGCCAAACAGGGGTGAGCCGTGGTTGGGTCGGTGAGCAGATCCACTTGGTAGAGAACGGAATGACTCTATCAGGCACTGATTCGGGGTGATTCGGAAGAACCTGGCTGTTTCTATGAAGCATGCGTGTGCTATGGACTTCCCCTTCCCGAAGTTCCCCAGACCCAACAATTCCCCTAACGTACTCTTCATTAGCTGTATAAAAATACTCTATAGCTTAATTTGAATTCAATCTCAAATTTTTAGAAGTATCTAAAGGAATTTACATTCTTTCATTTAGATCTACTACATTAGATCACCCAGGTTAGTGAGGTTTGACTGAAATAACCAAACACAGTTTGGTCGTATTTTATCGGCACGTGACTCAAACCGTGAAGGCAGAATGAGGCCTCGGCGTCAGGTGAGGCTACTGACACCGCATGGGCAAGAAGTCTCCACCCGTGCCACCAACGCTTCCAGATCTGCAGCCATGGAAAACTACAGTGTTACTGGGAACCTCCATCATTGGGGCTGCGAAAACGGAGAAACCAACAAACAGCATCACGCTGTTCCCAAGACATTGAAGCAATACGCGTGTCTTTGCAAATCACAGCCGCGTTGCACAGCCGCAAGGGGCACTCACCCAGTCTCGCGCGGCCCGTGCGTGCTCAGTGGCTCCTCTGCCACGAGGGCAAAGCGCCTGTGGCCACAGCCTCCACATCCAGGACCCTCCCCATGCACTCCACTTTTCTGGACTCTGCTCTTTCCCAAAGTGAGAACTGCTCTAGGGACCCCGCAGTGGTTTTCTACACAAATTCTATATGAACCCGTCACCGTGAAATGGGAATAAGTAATTGAAAATTTCAGGTCAGCGATGTTTTTCGCCTAAGCTAAGTGCAAACTCGCAATGCCACGGAGAACACCTGTGTGCTCATTAAGCCTTCCCCAGCCAGGCGGCCTCTCTCTGCTCTGCCACCTGTCCTGTGAAGATACTGACATTGGTGCTTTTGTAAATGTTCTTAGGAATAAGAAACAGTTCTTCGAATCGTTCACATGGTTTCTCAATGACTTCTGGGACGCTGTGCTAGCCGTGTTAAAGCAGAGGGCAGAATCCGCCTGGGGCGCTTCCTCTGGGGGTGGCCCGCAGCGTGTCCTGGGCTGAGCGTGCTCACATGTTGTAGGCCACATACACAGGGTCCAGTTGGTCAGCCAGGAAGCCGCCCCCGCAGGTGCATGCGCTGTTTCTCACCCCGGGAGTTGATGGGGATGACTCCGGGGTCCACAACGACCACGGACGCCCACCACCAGGTGGTGTTCCTCCAGCACCACGTTGGTCACCAGCGCCACCAGATCCAATGCATCCTGCTCCAGCCCATCCAGCTCCACCACCACCACCAGCAGATTGGTCCACGTGAACACGGGCGCTGTGGGGAGGAGCACACGGTTCATGCGGGCTGAGGAGCACGGGCCCCGCAGGGAGGGTGTGCTGCCCGCAAGAACACATCAGTGACTCCATCCACCAAAGTTCCCATTAAGGTCATGAGTTTGCTCAGGGGTTGAAGGCTGTGGCTGCCCCAGTGAGCTCCCTACAAAGTGGACACAGCCACTGAAACTGAGAAATTTAGTTTAAAGGAAACAGTGCAGAAGTGTGGAATCTCACATTTTGCCTGTGTGACCACTTGGTTTTAAAACCAGAGAGCTAGACAGAGCTGGAGCCACCTGGGTTCAATCCCCAACATCACGCGATCCGGAGCAGAGATGGGAGTACCCCCCCCCACCTTCCCGCACCACCAGGCGTGGCCCCAAAACAAAATTAAAAAAGTAAAACCTCCCGGAAGGGGAAGCCCAAGCCGAACCCACACAGGTGACGGGGGCATCTCCCCCATGAGGAGCTGCCAGCCAGGGCACAGGGCAGGGCCGCAGGGCCGCGTGAGGAGACGGGCTCTCACCACTCAGCAATGCTCCTGTGTGCGCGGATCACAGAGGTCTCGATGTCGATGGGGTGGTACCGCATGCCTCTCAGCTCCAGCCAGCGTTTCGTCCAGAGACCCCACAACATACAAGGCATCATGTCGTTCTGTGAAAGCACAGTTCCCCTCAGAGTGGAGGAGTCATGCCAGCCTGCCCTGTCACCTGATGGGACCAGGCCTGCAGCCAGGAGTCACCTTGTGGGTGAGCACATACAAATGTCTTTCGAGGGGCTGGAGAGATAGGACAGAAGTGAAGGCACCAGTGCAATCCCAGCACCTCAGGTCCCCCAAGCATCATGAGGTGGAGCCTTGGTGGCCCCAGAGCACCACCAGGGGAGTCAGTCAGGTGATGCCCAGCACAGTGGGGCCTGAGCAGCAAACTCCCAGGCCCCTGCACTTAATAGCCAGGTTGACTGATGGACAGTCACTGGAAGGGACCCCTAAGCACTGCTTGGGAGACCCCTGCAAAAAGGGGAGCACTTCCAAATAGTTATTTTTGGAAACAAGGCCACCTCCAGCAGGAAATACTGAAAACTCAGACTTGATGGCTGGCCTGTGTGACTCTGCACCTGCTGTCAGAGAACAGTCCGCAGCTGCCCTGAGACAGCAGCGGTAAAGCTCCAAGGACAGGGGCAACAGCACAGAGGGAGGAGAAGTCCCCAGAGTCCAAGTCCCTCAGCACCATGCGTGGAACCCCAAAGTGCCCAGTCAGGCATGAGAGCAGCCACAGAGGACATGGGGACAAACCAGTCCCCAGCTGCTGACAGCCCTGAGGACACTGCTGGGTCACCTGGCCCTCACCTCCACTGGCATCCGTGAGCTCTGTTCTCCGCAGGAAGCCGAGGTAGCCAGTCCTCGCCCAAACGGTCTGGGTGTCTCCGAAACTCAGGCGGGCACTGAAGTGGTCGGCGTGCAGGGCCTCCTCCCCGTTACACTGTGTAGTAGCCAGTGGCGTTGGGGGGGCTGCTCACCCAGATCTGGAGGGCCGAGGACAGTCCGTGTGTCACACCAAGCAGAACTCAGAACCAAACAAGGGAGCGGAGCGCATGCAGTGGTAAACATCACAGGGAAGCAGAGCGAGTGCCGTGGCACAGGAGCAGCCACACGCGGGAAAGGGGCCGTGGCTGTGGCCCTAGTGTTCTCTGCACCCCAGCTTGCTCGAGGGCCATGAACAAAATATGTCTAAAACAGACTTATGATTTGTCATCAGTAACTGATTTGTGTCCCTATTTTGTACACCAGGGTCCACGAGTATAGAAAAAGCTGAAGATTCTGTAATAAACTCAGTTCCTTACCTGGCAGCGGGCTCCAGCTTGCACAGACCTTCTGGGAGCATGGCAGAGGCGTGAGGCTGTCTACCACAGAGGCCTGCCCACTGTCTCCTACGCAGGGCCAGGACACCTTCCTACCCTGTCCCCACAGGCTCACCCAGACCTTGTGCAGCTGGGTGCATGGTTATGTCCCCATGAACACCCTGAACACTGCCCAAGAGACCATCTGAAATAGGGACAACAGTGCTCATGACCCCAAGAATGTCCCACCACAGTGTCACCCCAGAGCCTAGGGTCATTTTCTGGTGACACAGGGACTCGACCTGCCATCCTGGCCGCCAGGCACAGGTCCCCTGTTTCCAGCAACTCCAGATGCTGCTTTTAGCACAGCAAGGGTCGGTCTCTGTTGCCTCCCCAGGTCTGGGCCTGGGCAGGGACTGTGTTCTTTTGCTCTTGGGCCCTGCACAACTCTAACAGGCCTCGTGTCCCCAAACCCTAGCGGCTCCCCTTGGCAGAATGTGGTTGATCCTGAGGAGGGAACCCTATGAGCTGAGTGCAGGGACGCCACATGCAGGGAGGGGAGAGACACCGCTCTGACAGACACAAAGCTTCTAGGCCTTCCTCAAAGGGCATAAAATCCCCAAATCTGAGCAAAGCAGGACGAAGGGAAGAGAAGCATCCTCGCCCGGATGCTCACCTCACCCAGATGGGAGTCTCCTAGGGGCCCCCTGGTCTCCGTGTGTGGGGCGATGATGACCCTTCACTCCTGGGAGGATCTGAAGGAAGGAAAACGGAGACTCTGATTCTCTCGTCACAGCAGGACCCACAAATAACCAGGTGAGAAACCAGCCGGGCTATTTCAGTTAACACTCTGAGAGATATTTGAGATTAAAAACAACAACCATGTCACATTCTGACCCTACCAAACCTGACCAAGAAAGCCTGGACCATAGGCTTGGTCTTGGGAACCTCACTGGGCTCAGGTCAGGCCACTCAGATGTTCCAGGCTTGGACTCCTGTCCTGTCTTAGAGCTTCCTCCTACAAAGGAGCGCTGACAGAGGTGACCTCCAGGGGCGGGAGCAGCACTGGGATGTGTCCTTCCACAGGGGCCACCACCTCCCCCATGGGCTGGCTGGACATTTTGTGGAGCTCAATTCTCCCACCTAAAGGCAGCTAAAGGGTGATGCCAACATCTCTGGGTTTCTCCTTCCTCCCCCCTCTCTCTAGCTGTGCAGACCAATTCTGCCGAGGCTGTGCTTACCCCACAGGGCAGCTTTGTTTCTGCTAGGGTGCCGCAGGGAGGAGTCTCACATCACCCCCAGTCCCTGTGAGAGTCTCACACACACAACGGGATTAATAGGAAGGTGGCCAAGAGGGGGCTTCAGCACTCCATCGGGTGGGGATGCAGTCACGGACAACAAACCCACATGGCGGTGTACGCGCCCCTGTGTCTGGAGACGGGCAGGTTCAGGAACCCCAGGAAGGCTTTCTGCCTCACCAGGAGAGCCCTGCGGCCTGTGGCTCTGCTGCATTTCAACATCAAAGCCTTCTCTCTCTGCAGTCGCATTTTCACTTGTTTGGTTGGTTTGGGGCTGACTACTGGAATGAGCTCAGGCATCACTCCTGTTGGTGCTTAGGGGACCTGGTGGTGCCGGGAATCAAACCAAGGTTGGCTGGGCGCAAGGCAAGCATCTGATCCCTGTACTGTCTCTCCAGCAAGTCAGTCATCTATGGCTACAAATGCTGTTGCAGAGGAGCAAGGGTTCAGCACAGACCAGCACAGCCTAGCGACAGTCAACAGCACAGCACAGCCCCATCTACAATCAACAGCACAACACAGTCCCCATCTACACTCATCATCATAGCCCATCACACTCATCAGCACAGCCCATCTACAGTCAACAGCACAGCACAGCCCATCTTCACTCATCAGCACAGCCCATCTACACTCATCAGCACAGCCCCATCTACATTAATCAGCACAACCCCATCTACAGTCAACAGCACAGCACTGGCCCATCTACACTCATCAGCACAGCCCCATCTACAGCCAACAGCACACAGCACAGTCCACCTACACTTATCAGCACAGCCCCATAGACACTCATCAGCACAGCACAGCCCCATCTACTGTCAATAACACAGAACAGCCCTGTCTACACTCATCAGCACAGCCCCATCACACTCATTAGTCTCCCACTCAGGACAACAGCAAGGAAAGGACAAGGATAGAGACTCATCTCCCACTACCTTTCCGGACTCCCTGGCAACGGCAGACTGTGGAGAACCTCGTTCCACCAAACGCACCCTAAAAATTAACATGGGGGAAAATTTGAGAACAAAGTTTACTGCACAGAGAGCAATTTCAAGAAAGGGAACTTGAAGGTAAAGAGCAGCCTTCCTTCCCATCACAGCCTTGCCGTAACCTTGAGACAGCTACTGCAGGTACCTCAGGGTCTTCTCTTTTGCTGCTGTGTTGCTCAGGCCAGCAGCTTCCCAGACTCCTTCTGGAGCCTCTATGGACCAGCGATTACCTGCCCACACACAAAAAGCTGTGGCGTGCTCACGTTTGATGGTCCAGAATAAGATTCAAGCTTCAAAGCTGGGACTCGTTTACTGACATAAAGTTAAGTCCTCTTTAAGGCTTCAAAGCTTCAAAAGTTTCAAAGCTGAGACTCATTTACTGACATAAAGTTAAGTCCTCTTTAAGGCCAGAGCGACAGGACAGCAGGCAGGGTGCTTGCCTTGCATGTGGCTGACCCAGGTTTGATCTCTGACATCCCTTAGGGTTCCCCGAGCACCTCTAGGAGTCATTCCTGAGTGTAGAGGCAGGAGAAACCCTTGAGCATTCCTGGGTATGACCCAAAAAAGAACCAAAAAAAAAAAAAGTCAAGTACTCTGCAAATGATAATGAAGATTCCTCCTGGTGTGGGAAAGGCGGGGAAAGGGCCCAGAGGGAGAACCCTGGGGAGCAGGGGAGGGGGCCAGGCTCCCCAGAGGGAAGGGCTGAGCAAAGCCACCGCCCTGCCCTTTTCTCAGCTGCTCCCCCCCCTCCCTCCATTCTCCCCCCCACCCCGCTCTCTGGTGTCCACGTTTCCTTCGGCCAGGGTCTGTGCCCAGCAGTCCGGACCGACACTGTACCTGTCGTGCCGCCAGCGCCCTCATGTCCACATACACGGTGGTGGGGTCCGGACCTGCCGTGCCCTGGAAGGAGAGCAGCAGAGATCCTTGTTTACAGGAGTGTCCACGCTGGACGGTGCCTGTGGGTGGGGCGGGAGCAGCAGCTCCGCCCTCGGGCCTGCCTGACGCCCCCCCGCCACATCTCGAGGCCGCTCACACAGAGGGACATCCCGGAGCACACAGAAACATCGAAGCGCACACACTCTTTCCTTCCAGCCCCACAGCTTTCTACCCCTGTGGCTCGGCCGAATCACTGGATCGGGCCCGGCCCCTCTCCACTGACCTCATCCCTACTGCCTGACCCTGAGGAGAGGACATTAAATTTCACTGGGCCAGACTGGGACCAGCCGTGTAAGGGCTCACCGCGCTCAGAGAGCTGTGACCACAGAGTCCAGGACCTCCCAGGGACTGGCTCTGCATGTGGGAGCACAGAAACCTTCTGAAAATAATTTTTTCTCAACTTGGTCAAAAGGATTTTTTGTGACTCAATAACCACTGTGAACAAAACCGTCTGGTTCCCGAGGGGCAGCACAGAGGTCACGGGCATACCTGCTCAGCCAGCTTTCCCAGCCTGTTGGGCTGACAGAGGCAAAGGGGCCAGCAGAGCGAGACAGGGAGACAGCACAGGGAAACAAACAGAAAGCAACAGCCACGTGAGAAACACAGGAGAAGAGACATCAGAGGGGTCCCTGCATCTCAAAGCCAACAGAACCCGCCGAGACCGGGGTCACCACCGGGACCCACATACCCAGGCAGATGAGAGCTGCCAACGTCTTGTGAGAAGGGTGCAGGCGCAGAGACAGGCTCCCTCTACGGTGTGCATCAGGCAGGGGAGTTAGAGAGGGGGCCCACCCTGGCACGGGCCGAGTCTGAGTGGGGACAGTCCTTCCCAGGGCAAGGGCATGGCTGGGTGCCGGTAGCTGCACTGAGGCCAATGGTAAAAGCTGGCCTGTCCTGCTCCCTGAACCCAGTGAGCTGTGCAGAACCCCTCGGCAGACAGGAATGGGCCTAGCAGAAACTCTGGTCAAGAGCAAGAATTCCTGGACATGTGGCCTGCTCACCAGGTAGCAGTTCATTTCTGAAACTCAGGTTCCAAACATGAGTTTGAGGTGACACAGATTATCACAGGTTCTTTCTAAGTTTGCCCTCTGGGTTAAAACAGCAACTTTACTTCTGCTTTAATAAATTAGCTGTTTATTGTATTCCACTTAAGAGATTGTGAGCTGACAGTATTTTAGGTAAAAGACTCATGTTGGGGGTGAGCATGTAGCTCGAGTGCTTAGTCCTGGACACTACAGGTCTCTGATGGCCCCAGCCCCCAAGTATCGCCAGAGCAACCTCCTCAACAAGAGCTAGATTTTTTTTTTAAATATTAAGAATGTGTTTTTTCCTAAAGGAGCCTTCCTCTCACCTTCTGAAAATCAGAAAGAATATCTGCTCAAATAAAACCTTCACAGGTCTCCAAGCTAGAACACTCTTTGGAAGGGAAATGCCAAAGGCTCAGAGGACAGGGAACGGACATGGGGACAGCAAGAACATCCCACTCCCAGACGCTGAAATGACACTGTACCTGCAGGCAGATGGCCACGTTAACCCTGCAGCCAAAGGTGGTGCTCACGGCGCTGCGGGGCAGGCCCAGGTCCTTGAAGAGCTTGCAGAAGGACTGCGTCAGGCGATCCTGGGCCGCCTCCTCTGCAACCACCATGCACGTGCACACAGGACAGACTCACCCCCTTCATCTGGGTGGGGGAGACTCTGCCTTAGGGGAGGAGCTGAGGGGTGCAGGCAGTCTGGTCTAGGTCTGAGCTCACCAAGACCCAGCTGGACAAACTCACCTCCTCGATATGGACACACCCACACTGGCCTACGGCTCGGACCCTCCCCTCCCGGCTCTGAGCTCAGAGCTTAGTGAACCAGACTGCCCTTGTGGCCTCCCAGTTCCTCCCATCTGTGGCCTGCTCCCTTGCACCCCCAAGGCCCCCATCCCAAACCTTCCTTCATGGTTTCTTGATGAAGGAAAAAAGGCTCCCCAGCCTTTGGGGAGCAATGGGGGTGGGGTGGAGAGGGAAGTGGGCGTGTGGAGTCCAAGTGGTCAGCCCCTGCCAAGAGTTGTCTATATTTCCACAAACTACTTGGAAAGGTCCTCAGACTCTTCGTGTTGTGTGTGTTTCCTTTTTGGGTCACACCCGCAATGCTCAGGGGTTACTCCTGGCTCTTCACTCAGGAATTACTCCTGGCAGTGCTCAGGGGAACACATGGGATGCTGGGGATAGAACCCGGTCGGCTGAGTGCAAGGCAAATGCCCTTTCCACTGGACTATCAGTTTGGCCCCTCCAGTCGTGTTTTTGGGCCAGCATGAAATTTCTGGCCCTGACTCGGGCCTTTTACCCAGCATGTATTCCAGACCTATGCGCCTCTTCCCCACACCCTGGGCATTTTTTTCTGAAGGTCTCCCCGAGGAGCTGGCTCCAAGCTGAGCTCAGGCAGAGCTGAGGGAGGCCAGGAGAGGGCCGACTCACCCTGAGGAGGCTGGTCTGTGCGCCCAGACCCTTAGTGCACATCTCCATCACAGAGTAGGAGCAGAAGGTGACGGGCCTTGTACTGGCTGACGGCCGACAGCCACAGGGCTACATTGCTTTCCAGCTCCAGCGGGGGCACCAGCACTGACTGGTGTCCTGAGTAGACACTGTGAGGAGGGTCAGTCCAGAAGGTCAGCATAAGGGCCCTACTCTTCTGTTCCCTTTTCAAGGATACCTCCCCTTCTACATCTTCCCTAATATCATTTTTAGTGACAAACAGGGTGGCTCACAGACATACACACATATACACACTACTCTGTTGACAACACACACACACACACACACACACACACACACACAGAAAATGGGTTTCCCTCCCAACAATGTCAGAACATGTAAGCAGCTGGTCTTACTTTTTTTTTTTTTTTGCTTTTTGGGTCACACCCGGCAATGCTCAGGGGTTACTCCCGGCTCTGCACTCAGGAATTACTCCTGGCGGTGCTCGGGAGACCATATGGGATGCCGGAGATCGAACCCAGTCCAGCATGGGCCGGCCGCGCAAGGCAAATGCCCTACCCGCTGGACTATGGCTCCGCCCCTACTTTTTTTTTTTTTTTGTTGGTCACACCCGGCAAGCCAGGGGTTTCTCCGGCTCTGCACTCAGGAATTACCCTGGCGGGCTCGGGGACCATATGGGACACCGGGATCGAACCCGGGCCGCACAGGCCAGCTGCGTGCAAGGCAAACGCCCTACCCGCTGGCTATCGCCCAGCCCCGCCCCTACTTTTAAGTCTGTCTCTGCTTCCCAGGGTTTGAGAGAACACTGCTCTCTTTCCCCATTACTTCCTATGCATGTGTCAGATTCCTTAGATACATGTTTTCTGGGGCTGGAGCGAGAGTACAGTGGGTAGTTGCTTATCTTGCACAAGGCTGACCTGGGTTTAATTCACAGGACCCTAGGTGGTTCCTGGAGCACCACCAGGAGTGATTCCTGGGTGCAAAGCCAGGAATAAGCCCTGACCACCGCCGGTGTGGCCCAAAGAAACAAAAATCTTTTTTTTTCCTTATTCTTTTCAGTTTCAGACCCAGATTCCGACCCATTCAGCCACTGAACAAAGTCACTGAAATGTGTGTCTCTGGGGTCCTGGGAAGGAGGACTCCATCTTAGCAGGACAAGCCAGCAGGTGCAGGTGGAGAAACAGGAGGGCCCTGGCGCACTCACCTGCACAAACACCACAAAGGCAAAGCCAAGGCCGCAGTAGGGGTCGAGGCAGATGGCAATCTGCCTAGAGGGGTACAGCTCACACTGCAGCTTGATGGAACGGCACAAGGCACTCGTGGCTGCATGCGACATCTGAGGAGTAAGTCAAAAGCTTGTTCAGTGTGCGAAGGGTGGATGGGTTAATCTCCGGACGGGTTCAAGTGCTGCAGGAAGGCTGACAAAGGCCCCCACATTAACTAACACCCACAAACAGCACACTGAGACTGCGGACAAGACTCAGGATAACCAAGAGTTTGAATGGACTCCTGGACCCTGGTAAGGCGGCGAACTCATCCCTGCATCCTGAAGCCAGCCAACAATCAGAAAGCTCAGACATCGTTAAAGTATTAAAGGCTGCATGACCTGGCTAACGCGGCCTCAGACCCACCGGCATCAACTCACACTTGAAGACACGCTGTCACTGTGAGCTGTACGAGGAAGGCCTGAGCAGCCGCCGCGCTCGCGCCCCTTTGGGGACCGAGCATCAGGGATGCAGCACAGGAGACCGTGCAGGACTCACCTTCACACCCGCCAGGATCCCCGTTGTTGACACGCTGAAGTCCAGGTATGCAAGCACCTCTGGTGTGGGGGGCCTGAAGATACTGGCCACTTTCCTCTTCGGTATGTCATCTGTCAGACGGAGTCAGAATAAGGCTCGGGGAGGGAAGGCGCACTTCCTCCGTGAGTGCTCCTAGGGACACCAAGTCAAGACACAGCAGAGACGGCTGCTGTGCTGGCGGCAGAGCTGCTCCAGTCTCTAAGGTCTAAGTCCCCACGAGTGGGCCCACTGAACCACAGAGTGGGCCTACAGTCACTGCACGAGGGCCTACAGTCACAGAGTGGGCCACTGACTACAGAGTGGGCCCACTGAACCAGAGTGGTCCCACTTAACCAGAGTGGGCCCACTGAACCACAGAGTGGGCCTACAGTCACTGCACAGAGTGGGCCTACAGTCACAGAGTGGGCCTACAGTCACAGAGTGGGCCTACTGAACTACAGAGTGGGCCCACTGAACCAGAGTGGTCCCTACTTAACCACGGAGGTGGGCCCACTGAACCACAGAGGGGGCAAATCCACTCACTGAATTAAACCACTGAACCAAGGCATCTATGGCACCAATGGTATGGAGAGAGCAGCCAGACTGAGGGACATGGGAGCTACTTAGGTCACTAAAGCAGGGCTCACAACACTAACCACAGCCATAACCAGGATGCACCAGGGCTCTGAGAGCTGCTTTATGACAAGAGCATAAGGGGACGAGGGTACTGAGCACACACAGGGGAACACAGGTGAGATGACAGTGAAGCCCCTGGTCAGGGGTGGAGAAAGCAGGTATAGGTGCCAAGGGAGGTTCTGGAGTCACATGGCTATGGTCCTCACTCAGCGCCAGGCTGGCCCATGGGGAAGGCAGAGGGGTTGGGTCTCAGACCTTCCCAGCAGGCAGAGGTGTGTCTACAATGAGGACAGGATGTGTGTATAGATGTCTACGTGCATGTGTGTGTAGTGTGTGCGGTAATGTGTGTGTCCTCCAAGCACCACACTGCTTGTGATGAGAGCAGGTGGGGTCTGGAGCAGGCCGCCTGCTGAGAAGGATGAGCTGTGTGGGCGATGCTTCCACCGTGACGGGTGGATGTCGAGAACACAGACCTGTGTCCAGGATGGTGGGCCAGGCCCTGACGTCCACAGCAGCTGTGGCTTCCTTGGACTTGAGCAGTCGCATGATGGCTTGTGTGGTGAGCACACACACAGACTTGCTGACCTATAGAGACACGAGCTGTAGCTTGGGGCAGGGTGGCAGGAGGGCACCCGCGGGCCCATTTCCCACACAGGGTCTGGCAGTGCTGAGAAGTCACCAGCCAGGGCAGAGCGCCACGCACCTCCACGATCATCTTGACAGTCGGAAGTGTGGTGGCGAGGTTCTGAGGGTGCGGGGGACCGACGGTGACGGGCACGCAGCCACAGTACAAGCAGCCATAGAAGGCAGCAATGAGGTCCACGCCTGGAAAGACACGTGATTAGAGGTGCAGGCAGCTGAGACTGGGCCACGGAGGACTGAGACCAGGGAGGCCAGTAGGGCTAACCTCTCACCAACACACGTGCTGTGGGCTAGGGCCGGTTCCTGCTCCCGGGAAGTGGGAGGGAGAAGCAGCGGCATGGCACAGTGGTGACCAGCTGGGCAGTGGTCAGCCATGCTGACCAGGTCAGAGGCTGACCTGAAGTCACAGACACTCCTGAATACTCAGATACATGGTGCTAGCCATGGGCTGTTGGTAACAAGCAGCAGTTCAATTCCCAGAGTTCTAAACCAGGTTGCTGCCAAACTGCTGCCACGGGCGGCACCCCCTCTCTAGCCCTGAGGGGTAGCTACGAGGCAGATGCAGCCTATGGTGAGGGCCACGGTGCCAACAGGCAGCTCTCAGACTACAGGCATCAGAGAAAGGAGGCTCTGGTGTCACCCTGGCTCCTAAAGTATCTGGGTCTTACCAAGACATCTTGCCTCATGCACCCAGCATTGCTAGGCAAACCCTGAAGCTGTTTCCAGTGATCCTTGGCTCAGTCACACTGGACACAGTCTGCTGCTTGGACCCGTAAAAGTGGGGCTCCTTGGGCTGGAGGAGCTTGGGGGCTCCAGGGACCACCCTGGCCACACCGTGGGGCTCAGGGGGTCACTGGGGCCAGATTCAGCAGTACTGGGAGTAGCACGTGGAAACATGTCATAGAGAAAAGGTGCCAGGCGTAGAACACATGCAGGCGCATGCACCAACCCTCTGAACTTTCTCCCCAGTCCTACAGCACACGGCTCTGGAACCCTGACTCACAAATTTGTTGGAGACTAGGTAGATCAGGTAGAGCACATGGGTCACATGTCCACGGTCCTAAGTTCCACTGTGCGTTTGAGCACGCATGCGCTGGCGCACACACACACACACACACACACACACACACACACTGAACAGGGAAGTCTTGAACTGTTCCTGCATCTCCACAACACACAGGGCAGATGCTGGCACCTGTGCTATATCTCTGGGATGCTTCAAGAAGGGAAATTGGTTTCACTTTCCTTCCCTGACACTGTCCAACACACCTACCCCTCTAAGAGAAGAGCTCCAGGCTCACTCATGCAGAATCCCCATGACCGAGACTACTGGGGATATCTCTTTCTTCCTGTCCCGACTGACACCCAAGATGGTCACCACAGACTGTCACTTTAGCCCAGACCCTCTTGGCCAGGCTCGCAGCAGGGGCACATATTGCTACGTGTCACACTATGACACGGCTGTCCTCGGCTCCTTACGCACAAGGACGGAGGTCCCTCGGAAAGGTCTGTGAGGAGAAACCCGTCTGGAGAAGGAGGGCTGCAGGAGGAGTGTTGAGGCCAGACCACGCTGCAGTTCTCCAAATCACAGGGTCACATCAAGAAAGAATCCAGACAGCCACGGGGCCCAGATGTCTGCACCGAGTAGACCCCACCGGGGTCCCAGGAAGAGGCCTCAGATCCCACAACCACGCGAACGCAAAAGTGAAGCCATGTTCATCAGACCCACCCCGGATCAGCTGCAGCTATAGTTGTCCTGAGGCCTGCAAGGACCCAGAGGGGATGGTGACACCGGACTGGAAAGTAGCCTGGAGGAGAGGGTCACTGAGATCAGCCGAGACACGTGTCAGCACAGAGCAAATATGAAAGGAAGCCGTGGAGCATCAGGCTAGGAGGTCAGATCCACATGTGAGTTTGAGGAGCTCAAATGCTGAGGGGAGAGAAGACAGCAACTGAGTCGCTAGAGCATCATCTGCGGATGCCAGGAGCAAAGGAGCTAGTGACTCTCAGAGCCCTCAGACGGCAGGGTGGAAGGAGCACACGGGACACACACAGAGATGGGGCCGGAGTTACAGGAAGGCCCTCAGCAAGGCTGGAGCGTGGAAGATGGGAGGAAAGGTGGGGAGGACCAGGCATGGGGAGGGACAGAGTGGGGACTTTGAGGGTAGCCACCAGTGGGGAAATGCCACAGCAAGTCACCCGGAGAAGATCCCAAAGCAGAATATCATCTGTTACACACAAAGCCGATGAAAATATCACTTATATAAAAATGTACCACAACTGAGTTAAGAAAGAGATGCAGACTTAACAAGTCAGAACCTGCGGCACATAAGGAGCCTGTGTCCACGAGGGCATGGACACACACCACCACGACACAGCACACTGGAGTAAATGGCTGACGGCCACCCCTCTGGCACCTGGGCGAGGGCAAGGGGCTTAGAGAGAGAACCTGGGTCATCATATAATCAACGTCCCTCCCAACAAGGAAAGCTTCTTCAATGAGAGAAAAATGTTGGGCCAGAGTGATAGTACAGCAGGGCAGGCATTTGCCTTGCACGCAGCCAACCGGGTTCGATCCCTGGCATCCCATATGGTCCCCTAAGCACCACCAGGAGTAATTCCTGAGTGCAGAGCCAGGAGTAACCCCTGAGCATTGCTGGGTATGACCAAAAAAGGAAAAAAAGAGCGAGCGAGAGAAAACTGTCACAGATTTAAATTTTTTGGTAATATAAATAAAACAAATAAATTTGATTTTTTTTTTTTGAGCACAGAACACATCCAGTGGTGCTCAGGGTTTACTCCTGGCTCTGTGCTCAGGGTCATTCGGGAAGGGCTTGAGGAACCATATGTGGTTCTGGGGATCAAATCCAGGTCAGTTTGTGCAAGGCAAGTGCCTATCTGCTATACTTTCTCTGGCCCAGTGTCACTGATTTTATCCTACAAAAAAAAAAAAAAAAAAAGACTTTATACCATGAAAGTATAGAAAACTTGGGGGCGGAGTGATAGCCCAGCGGATAGGGCATTTGCCTTGCACACAGCCGGCCCATGCTGGTCCGGGCTCAATCCCTGGCATCCCATATGGTCCCCTGAGCACTGCCAGGAGTAATTCCTGAGTGCAGAGCCAGGAGAAACCCCTGAGCATTGCCGGGTGTGGCCCAAAAAGCAAAAAAAAAAAAAAAAGTATAGAAAACTCTTATCAACAAGCAATGGAATACTATACAGCTGTTAGAAAAAACAAAGTTATGAAATTTGCCTATAAATGAATAAACATGGAGAGTATCATGCTGAATAAAATTAGTCAGAAGGAAAAGGAGATATGGAAGGAATGTTTTCATTTCCAGGATATAAAACAAATAGCATGAGACCAATATCCAAGGCCAGGCAATACATAGACCAGGAGGACTTGTCAATGGTTGGAATCTAACATGAGTGAGTGAAGGTCAGATGTTGGGCAGTGTGCTAACAATTGTTGGGAATGGTAACGCCAGACTAGAACTGAGCATTGAACATAGGCAAAGCGATATAAATGATAACCCCTAAATGTATATATTGCAATCTACAATTTTAAGAGAAGGGAGAAAAAGAGTGAGAGACAGAGGGGAGGAGGAGGAGGAACAGGAGGAGAGGAGAAAGAGGAGGAGGAGGAGGAGGCGGAGGAGGAGGAAGTGGAGGAGGAAGAGGAGGGAAGAGGAGGAGGATAAGGAGGTGGAGGGAGGAAGAGGAGCAGCCTACCATAGAGGCAGGCTCGGGGAGGGAATTTGGGGATATTGGAAGGGTGGTGGAGGGTTGGGTGCTGGAACACCATGTGGCTGAGACCCAATCATAAAAGCTTCGTTGTTAAAAAAAGGGGGCTGGAGTGATAGCCCAGTGGGTAGGGCGTTTGCCTTGCACGGCAGGCCCATGCCGGCCTGGGTTCGATCCCGGCATCCCATATGGTCCCCGAGCACCGCCAGGAGTGATTCCCTAAGTGCAGAGCCAGGAGAAACCCCTGAGCATTGCCGGATGTGACCCAAAAAAAAAAAAAAAAAAGAAAAGAAAAAAAAGAAAAGCTTTGTAGTTATATATCTCACAGTGGTATAATAAATACAATAATTCAGCACACACGATGCAGAGCCTCGCAACAAGCCAGACGACCCCCCCACTCCATGAGAGCCTCCATTTTCCACATCCGGACTTCTCTCGTCAGACCTCCACCCAGCAGACCAGCCTATCAGTGCCCGGCTCATCGAGTTCCACCCTGCAGCAGTCTTTCTTAAATCCGGCTCAGGTATGCCGGTCCAGAGACTCGCAGACATGGGGCAGAGCTGCTACTGGCTCTCCCTGTGACCAGCCGACACGAGGCGCACGGAGGGGATGGTGGGTTCTAGCCCTGGCTAGCCCAGCATCAATAAATGCTGGACTTAGAGATGCCTACAAGAGTATGCTACCTGCAGGCAGACCCTGGCAAGCTACCCGTGTTGTATTTGATATATATGCCAAATACCAGTAACAATTATAGACCTCATTCCGAATGGATTGAGGCTCTTTATGTTCCTGGAGCAAGCAGATGCCTTGGGCTCTACTAGCATGAGACAGGACATATGGAGACGTTACTGGGGCCCGCTCGAGCAAATCGATGATGAACGGGGAAGACAGTGATACAGTGAGACAGTGGTATAATAAAATCTAAAAGAGAGAGAGAGTTCATTATCTGTTTTCAGGGAAACACAAATCAAAGCAACAAGATATTATCTCACACTAGTGAAAATGGCACATATAAAAACAATCAGAAACAACCAGTTCTGGTGGGGATGTGATAATAAAGGAACTCTCATCCATTGTTGCCAGAAATGTTGTATGGTTTGGCTGCAATGGAGAACAATTAGAAAATTTCTCATAAAAGTAAGAATAGAGCTCCCATATGATCCAGTGACTTTACTTATTAGCATCCATCCCAAAACACAAAAAACATTAATCCAAAAGATATATGCATACTTGTGTTCATTAGTGATGAGCACAATAGTCAGGAAAGTGAATCAACCCCAAGTGTCCAGTGGCCAGTGAGTGGATAAAGAAACAGTGGTACATACACACAACAGAATACTACGCAGCTGTAAGAAGAAACAACATCACGCATGTGGATGCCACTGGAGAACACTGTGTTAAGCGATGTCATAGGAGGGACAGACACCAAATGGTTCTACTCATCTGTAGAATAAGGGAACAATTTGCAATAATGATAAAACCTTGTCCTTGGACTATAAAACTGACGCAGACTGGACCGGGGTGGCACGGGGACAGTGGTAGAGGGTCATGGGGGGGTGGGTAGGGTGCAGTAACTTTGCATAGCAATACCCCATTCTTTAACACTCTTATAATCACCTTACCTAAACTATACTTTAAAAGGAAAATAGTATAGGTGGGGAGAAAGCCAGAGAAAAAAAATTTCAAAGAAAGACTCTATCGCACAGCTAAGCACAGCTACACATACAACCCACTCAGCTTTTAGAGCTGGACTCAGCTTCAAGGCAGGAGTCTCAGGCCTCTGTTGTCTCTGAGACAGCGTCAGGCAGGAAAGCACATAAGGCTAATGCCAAGCACTGCTCCTGTGCTTACCTGGGGGTACACCAAAGCCACATGGTCCCCAATGCTCAGTCGCGCCTTCTCAGTCAAAGCAGCGGCCACCCTCTCAGCTTCGTTTATGCAGCTGGATGCAGGTTGCAGTGCTCGTGACTGTGCCCTAGGAAAGCAGTAAGGTCAGTGGGGAGCATGTGTGAGATGCTCACCTGGGTCTGGTCCCCACACCTCACCTGCGGTGAGCACGTGTGAGGTCCTGGGGGCTGGGCCCTGTGTCTGCCTGTGGTGAAAGTGAGGCCCGGGGGCTGGTACCTGTGCCTCCTGTCTCATATACCTGTCTGCATGGGTACCAGGGAAGCCCTGGGGAACAGATTCAAGTTAACCACTCACATCTTCTCTCCACTGACTGTTTGAGCAAACTTTTGACACTCTTTTAGTCCTTCTAAGAAACTGAAGAGCAACTCTGTGAATACCGTACCCTTCAGCACACACGATGCCCTAAAAATACCTCACTTGGGGCTGGAGCAATAGTCCAGTGGGAAGTGTGTTTGCCTTGTACATGGCTGACCCAGGTTCGATCCCTGGCATCCCATACAGTCCCCGTGTAGTGCCAGGAGTAATTCCCGAGTGCAGAGCCAGGAGTAACCCCTGAGTGTTACTGGGTGTGGCCAAAAGCAAAAAAAAAAAAAAAACACCCCAAAAAACAACAAAAAACAAAAAACAAAAAAGGAGGCGGAGCAATAGCACACGAGGTAGGGCGTTTGCCTTTGCACCGCGCCGACCAGAGTTTGATCTCTGGCATCCTATATGGTCCCCTGAGCACCGCCAGGAGTAATTCCTGAATGCAGAGCGGGTGTGACCCCAAAAAAGCAAAAATAAAATAAAATAAAACCAAAGACCTCACTTCCCCATGCTGTTCGGTGAGTAAGGCAGCACACACCTGTTTCTTCTGCAGGCATCACTGCCAAGCCAGGACCCCTCCTCATTATGCTGGGGTGAGGCTCACAGCCCACCTAAACTCTGTCATCCCTAAGGAGGACCCCAGTTTCTCTCCTCCTAGGTCAAAGGCCATCTTGGGGAATCCAGAACAAACAACACTCTGAAGGAAAGTGAGTCTGTGCAAGCGGCTCTGAGCACACGTCTGGGGTGAAGTGGAAGGACACGAGCCAGTCCACTGCAGAGCTCGCCTGACCAGACTCCTGGGAGCCCACTGAGAACTGCACAGAGCCTTGTGTGCATCTCACCTTGCCAGAGGCTCGGCTGCCATTCAGAACAATTGTGATTCTCTTCTGAGGAAAGATACCCTCGCCTCTCCCCTCGTTCCACGCCAGCGAGCCACCATCTCATTCTGGGCCATGGCCTTGTCCTCAGAGTCCAGAACTGCCCCTTGATGGCTCGCCCTCACCACAGTCTGGAGTGTCCATCCTCCCAGCACTCAGGGCCAGAGCCTGGCTGTACTCATTTCCAAACACTCATTGTGAGCTGCATATATTCTTGGCCTGCTATCATTATTGCTTGTGTCTGTGACTGAAGTTTGATGGCATGTGCCAGATGTGTGGGTCACCAGTGCCCAAGGAGATGGTCTCTTAGTAGGGTTTAGGTCCAGAGTCCTGGAACAGGGATCCTTCCTACCTTATGTAACTCATCTGGGCATCAATGTCTAAGTTTTGAATGAAACGAGTGGCCAACAAGACAGGCTGTCTTCTGGAGCCATATGGGGCAATCTTGTTAGAGAACTAGGTATGTTTCCGGCTCACGACTGGGCTTCTCCTATTAGTTTAAACACTCCTAGTGATGTGTCTGCACATTCAAAGTGCCTGTTAAGACAGTACAGCAAGGAAGGCACACGTCTGCATGTGACAGATCTGAGTTCAATCCCGAGACCTTCCAGGAGTGAACCCTGAGCACAGAGACAAGAATAAGCTCTGAGCAAATGGATGTGGCCCACAAACCAAAACAAAAAAATAAAGAGCCCAGGAAACCCACTAAATGCCCTTCTGGCTTGGCACCTGAACCACAACAGCATTTAGCTCGATCAATAGTGATCTAAATTGGTTATCAAACCCCAAGCACTTACTAAAAACAAACACTTAGGAACGTTTAACCTCGTGCTATCCATAATTGGAAAATTGTAACCGATGGTAATTTTTCTATTAAATATGAGACCAGCACAAGTCCAGCCTCACGAGCACTAAGGGATCTCATGAGACAGGCAGGCGAGGTGAGCATGGGGTGGGAGCAGGCCACAGCCACGGCACAGGGCCCAGCCCCCTCACCTTAGCGTTGAGCAGCAGGAACAGTGGGTGGTCAGGGAGTGGTGTGTGCTCGCCACTGCAGCACATCAGGCAGGAACAGGAACTGCGCAGAGAGAGGCTTGTGAGTGACGCAGGTTGGGAAGTGTCCCTCCACCTCCCAGCTCCGGGGCACCTTGCTACCTTCCGTGCCTGGTCGCTGTCCTCCAGGTGGGCCAGCTCTCGCCCAGAGGCCTGAGCAATCCTCTTCCCAGCAACTAGGTTCCCAACGATCATGGAGGCTGGTCCGACCTCTGGGAAATGGGGATTCTGATGAACAGCTAATGACTTCTGACACCCTCAGCTGTGTCATCACGTTTCATCTGAGCTACACATTAAACCCTTGCCCCAACGCCCATGTTCGAGAACCTAGTCTAAAGATGTATGTGGAGAGAGTGACAGCACCTCTGCATCCACAGCAGAGCCGGGCCGAGAGGTTCACCCTGGGCCATCAGTCTCAGGCTGGTGTCTGGCGTCAGTCACAGCTACACTCTGTACTTTGTATTTCACTACATTTTATGTACATCACAGGAAATTATCTTTCTGGTTAAATGAATTTTATGTGTACAACAGTCAGCAAAACCTAGCACTTATGAAACGAATAGAAAATTCTGTTGTTGGGGGCCAGAACGATAGTACAGTGGGTAGGGCATTTGCCTTGCATGCGGATGACCCAGGTTCAATCCCCGGCATCCCATATGGTGCCCTGAGCACCACCAGGAGTAATTCCTGAGTGCAGAGCCAGGAGTAACCCCCGAGAATTGCTGATAAGACCCAAAAAGAAAAGAAAAAAAGAAAATTTTGCTGTCATAAAACAAAACATAGTATGAGAAATACCCAAGAACAGTAGGAACAAGGGCAAGGAGGATTGGTCCATGGTTGGAAGCCTGCCTGAGTGCTGGGGGAAAGGGCAGCTGCAATACAGAGTGGACCACTATGACAATGATGGTTGGAAGTGATAGGTCTGGATGGGAGGTGTGGGCTCAAAGTGAGTCAAGTACCAAACATGACGGTCCCTCTCTATCTGTACTGCAAACCATAATGCCCAAAAGGGAGGGGAAAGAGGGAGATGGTAGAGCGGAGGGAGTAGGAAGAGGGAAGAGGAGGAGGAGGAGGAGGAGGAGGGAGGAAGAGAGTGCTTGCCATAGAGGCAGGCTGGAGGAGGGCTGGTGGGAGGGAAATTGGGGACATTGGTGGTGGGAAATGGGCATTGGTGGAGAAATGAGTATTGGAACATTGTATGACTGAAACCCATCATGAACAGTTTTGTAACAGTGTATCTCATGGTGATTCAATTAAAACAAACAAATAAATAGTAAAAAAAATTTTTTTTAAAAAGTCATGAGGGGGCAGGAGCGATAGCACAGGGGGTAGGGCGTTTGTCTTGCATGCGGCCGACCCAGGTTCGATCCCCGGCATCCCATATGGTCCTCCGAGCACTGTCAGGAGTAATTCCTGAGTGCAGAGCCAGGAGTAACCCCTAAGCATTGCCGGGAGTGACCCAAAAAGCAAATAAATAAATAAATAAATTAATTAATTAAAAAAAGTCATGAAAATTCTTTCTTAACCTGTGAAACCAGGGAAAAGAAACAGGACCTGTGAGACCCGGGTGCTGCTGTGGGCTGTGGCAGGTCCCGAGGTGAGCAATAAAAACCCCCCCACTGACACTGGAGTGAGGGGACCTGGAGGTAGAGTGAGGGGATCCTGAGAGAGTCCCGATGCTGAGTGAGGGGATCCTGGGCAGAGCGAGGGGCAGATGCACGGCTGCGGGCTGGTGGGCGCCAGAGCAGGACGGCCAACAGAAGCTGTTTGGGAGCCTGAACTCACTTCTGCTCCTGGCGTCTCCCCACACCCCTCTGCAACCACGGGCAGCGTGTGCTCATCGTCACAGGAGAGGTGGCCGGGAGAGGCAGCAGGACCATGCCTGCTCGGGGGCCTATCTCCTGCTCTGTACTCGACCCAGGGAGGCAGGAGGTGGCGAGTAGCCTGGTGTGCCACCAGGGTCCAAGTGGCCTCCCTTTTAGCCACAATGTAGTCATAGAGCGGATACCTACTCTTATGCCCAACTCACCTGGTTGCTTCTGGCGTGGTTTGGGCAGGTTGGTCACACAGGTGTGAGGGCACATCAGTACGTTACAGGGGTGCAGCATTCCCCCCAGGAAGCGTTGCTTGGTTTCAGATATGTGAATCCCTCCAAGAGGGGCCTTGGGCAAGGTATTGGCAGGAACCAGGGCCAGACAGTACACACCGACCTGATGGATGCTGTCAATGGCCTGGGTGGACAAGACAACTCTCTAGTTCCCACTGAGCAGGCGCCAGTGAGCTCAGAGCTGGTGAGAAGCCAGAGGCTACGGCCTGAGCAGGTCTAGGAACCACGACCCGGGAAGCTTCCGGGAAGTGTGGCGCTAGATGGAGATGGAGAGAACAGTGCTCTCTGCCGTCCAGCTGAAGAGAGGCAGCCTGGGCTCTGCACACAGGCTCGCAAGTGTGCCCCGGGCAGCAAAGAGACAGACAAGGGAGGGCCCTGGGGACAGGGCCAGGCAGCAAGAGCCCAACCCTGGTGGCATTCAGGGGCCAGAGAGACAGATGAGAGGACAGAGAGCCCGGCCTACCTGCAGCACGCGGCTCATCCACTGGAAGCTGTCTTCCTCAGAGGCGTCCGGCCGCTGCTCAGCCACCAGGACGATGCGGTCATCGTGCAGCACTCTCACAGAGAACACAGCAATCCTGGAGGAGGGCGAGGACACAGTGACCACCCAGAAGGAGCCGCCTCCTCTCACCTGGAATGGAAGGTGTAGCAGGCGGTGTTGGGGCGGTCCAGCAGTGAACTCCTCAAGTCTCCAAGTGCAACTCCATCTGCTCAAACTCATTCAGAGGATCTAGGCTGGAGCCAGCTACTAGACTCACATTTATAGGGAGATTTCTGTTTGGTGGTGCTCCGGCGTTCTGTTTGGCTCTGTGCTCAGGAATTACTCCTGGTGGGTTCAGGGGACGATGAGGGATGCTAGGGCTTGAACCCAGGTTGGCCATGAAGAAGGCAAATGCCCTACCCGCTGCTCTAGTGCTCTGGCTCCCACGGGAGACTTTCTTAGCTCTAAAGCACAACTTTGTGCAGAAACTCAAGTTCAGACACTTGAAACCCCTTCACCACTAAGCCTGATACAGGCAGATTGTTTTCCAGACCTATGACAATATTGCAAATGTTGCTCTCCTTCTCTGCAACCTTGTTGTTCTCTTTAACTTTCAACCAACGCTCTTTCTTATAAGAAGGTGCTCTCACTTCCGTGGAGATGGAGCTGGGGTCCCTTTCCCCCACCTCTGTCCCTCCTGGAAGGCCTAGTGGACCCACCCACGAACGGCTTCTGGGCTGATGGCCGTGATGCAGAGACAGACACACCGGGCAAAGCTGCTACCGGCTCTCCCTGAGGCGCACAGCCATTTTGGCGGACACGCAATATCTCAAACTAGTAGAAACCGATCACGTTCTAGAAACTCCGAAAGTAAATTCAAGAACAGAAATTGACCAAATTCGCCCATCACAAACCAGATGGGGGAAAATGGATTTATCAATACCATTTCTATGTATGTGCTTTATTATTTTTTTTTGCTTTTGGGTCACACCGCGGCTCAGGGTTACCCTGGCTCTGCACTCAGGAATTACCCTGTGGTGCTCGGGGACCATATGGGATGCCGGGATCGAACCCGGCCGGGCATCGGCTGCGCGCAAGGCAAATGCCCTACCCGCTGGGCTATCGCTCCGGCCCCCATTTCTATGTATTGCTATTATGGCTAATATAATTAGTGCCAGCTGAAGGATCAGGCATGCGTGGGAAATGAGGGTCTTCGGTGGTAGGAACACACTGGTGGTGGGAGTGGTGTTGAATTATGAATCTTTCTAACAACTGTACTATGAAAACCATTTTACCTTGTAAATCATGGTGTTTTAATAAAAAAAAAATTAATAAAGAAAAACAGGTGCTCTCAGGGCCAGGGAGAGGGCTCCAAAAGGGCTGGAGCACATGCAGCCCTGGCAGTGCCGCCCCCCCCCCCCAAACTAAACAAGCCCCTTGTCTCTCAAGTCACTATGCTAGAATGTCTGCAGGTCTAACCCTGAACCCTATGGGTATGTGTTTTCTTTTCTTTCTTTTTTTCTTTTTCTTTTTTTTTTTGCTTTTTTGGGTCACACCTGGCAATGCTCAGGGGTTTCTCCTGGCTCTGCACTCAGGAATTACTCCTGGCAGTGCCTCGGGGGGACCATATGGGATGCCGGGATTGAACCCGGGCCGGCATGGGCCGGCAGTGTGCAAGGCAAACGCCCTACCCGCTGGGCTATCGGCTCCGCCCCTGGTATGTGTTTTCTAATTCCCTTCTCTGACTGGTAGGTGCACACAGTACAGACTGTACATACATGCAAACATAGGCACACACACATCCTATGACCTGGCCCTTTCTGTGGCTGGTACTCCGACTCAGATGGCACCACGTTGTCTCTGGCTGTGGCCCTCTTTGCAGTGGCTCACCCTCAAGTTCTAAGCTGGTAGACAGGCAGGACTCCAGTCCAACAGGAGCTCATCACTGCACCATCCACACCTCATAGCACTCAGGCTGATGTTTCCTCAAAGGTGCCTCTGCCTGAGCAGGGTAAGGTCTCCCCTCCAGTGCCTGTTCATGAGGCCTCCTTAAATCCTTGCAGAATCAAGAAGGGGGTCACCCTGCTATGCCACCATGGGCACCCACACCAAGCACCCTCATTCTGCATCACAAGATAGGGAGCCCACACCCTGCCATCCTCACCTAGGGAAGGCAAATGGGCACAAGGACTCACCACTCGGCAGAATTCCCTAGTGACTTCTTTAGGGCAGGCTCAAAGGCAGGGGTCCAGAACGGTTCAGACAATCTAGTCCGAGTAATGAAAGGTAAGCTCTGGACAAGACTAACTGACACAGCCAAGAGACAGCTGCTCTTGTAGGACAAAGGGCTGAAGCAGACAGGGCTGGACGGGGAGTCCCCCTTGCTGCAGGCAACTGGAACCTAGGCCAGAGGTTCATTTATTTGCTTAGTCTGTAAACAGGTTCAGAAGGACAGAGCAAAATTTCACCACCGGAGGGCCGGAGCGATAGCCCAGCAGGTAGGGTGTTTGCCTTGCACGCGGCCAGCCCAGCCGGCCTGGGTTCGATCCCGGCATCCCATATGGTCCCCGAGCACCGCCAGGAGTAAGTCCTGAGTGCAGAGCCAGGAGAAACCCCTGAGCATTGCCGGTGTGACCCAAAAAAAAAAAAAAAAAAAATTCACCACCGAGCAAGGAGCACGAGTGTTTTCTAAACCCTGGGTGAGGAGACGGGTCTTTGGTGATTTCAGAGAAACACACACTTGTGTGTATACATCTGAGGCTCCAGTCTCTGTGTCTGCCCCCGTCTACAATGTGTCTGGGCCTCGACCTCACAAATGACAGCACGGTTGAGAGGGAGCAAGCCCTGACACTCTTGCTGCAAAATGCCACCTTTCCTTTGGAGCTTTTCTGATGAGGAGGAATTCCTAGGCTCTGCAGACTAAGTCAGTGGACTTTCCTTCCATGCAGCCATAGTCCTCAGACTGAAAGTGGAAGAAGAGCAGAGTCATAACACAAGGACCCGCAGCGCATCACCTGCCTCTGTAGACAAACTTCATGGGCTCCACGGCCAGGGCAGTGGCCACGACGTCATCTGCATTGTGTCTGCGAACTCCAACCACCATCAGCCCGTCCAGTTTGCCCACGACAAAGACCATGTTACCCTGAAGGAAAGACTCTGGTCAGGCAGAGCCTGTGATTGGGCCCTGCTGCACAAGGGAAACAGAGACTCCTCATGTCAATAAGAACCACAGTCAAGTGGGTACCATTCCCTCGTGGGCAGGACACTCAGGGCAGGGGCGAGGGGTAGGATGGGGCCCTGACAGTTTGGAGGTGGGCACACAGTTGGATGAAGCTTGTACAGGCCCTGAAGGTCTTTAGGTGATAGGCTGGGCTCAAGCTCAGCCCCAGCCACACTCTTGCTGGCAGAGCTGCTAAGTCCCCTGCATGGGAGAGTGCAAGGAAAAGCACCCACGCCTGGAGGTGCCGCTAAGTACCAGCAAAATCCTTTCCTGAATCGTGACAAACAAAAATGATTTCAGATGTTGTCAACTATCCCGGGGAGAAGGAAGGGCAAAACCCTGCAGCTGATAACCATAGGTCAGGAGTCACAACCAACATCCTAATGGCAAAGAATGCTCAACGAGCAACCTGTCACCAGACCTGAAAAGCAATGTGTCCACAGCACACTGGGCCCAGGACTCCCATCCACAGCCCGCGTGCCCTCCCCATGGAGGCCACAGCCTTCAGGGTGGCTGGAGCTGCACAGGAGCCAAGACAAGTGCTGGGGCCCACCTGGAGCTGAGTCCTGAGCATAGACATACTCACAGGTCCGATGAAGCCCAGCAGCCCCGTCCTGGTAAAAGGCTTGTCAGAAATGGGCACTCCTCCTGCAGTGACCGGAACAGTCTGCAGAGGGAGGGGAACACTCAGGGGCAGCCCGGGACAAATAAGCAACCAGCCAGAAAATTCCTTTCATGGGGGAGAAGGTGTCCCCAGTCAGGATCTAGCCCCTCAAATGGGCATCCGTGGTTGAGTCTCAGGCAGCTAGGAAGACCCTCTTTTCCTCCTCACTCCCTTCCCATGGGGCAGCACCTTGCCCAGAGAGGGGCACGTAGAACTTATTCCACAGACCCAAAATGCATGCATTGCACTAACCCCCTGCAACAGCCATGTCAGCCAGCGGCCTGTCCGCCCTTGCCCTCAGTGCTGCCCATGAGTGCAGAGCCCAGTCAGCCACGGTACGCAGGGAACGAACCTCAAAGACATTCCTGGTGATGCCCAGCAGCCCATAGTAAGCTGAACCGGTCGCCCCAGAGTGGACACATATTTCTCCGACTTCATCTGTCTTACAGAGATGAGGGGTACCTTCCACCTTCACGACACACAACATAGCTACAAGAGAAACCCGCATCCAGAGTGAGATGCACACATGCAGTCCACAGCTGCCAGCTCTCACTTACAAACACGTGCGTGTGTAACGCAGCACGCTCTCGTGACGTTCTGACCCCGGAGCACCCTGAGTGGCCCAGGGCATGGCACCTGTGAGTGGAGGGGAAGGGGTCTTTACAACGCAAGACACCCAGGGTTGGCAGAGGTTGGCAGAACCCAAGAGGTCCCCTCTTGCCTTCAGAGCCACCTGTGCTGTGCTGACTGCTGAGGCAGCTCCTGCTCTCCCTGTCATGGGGGCATACGTGGTGACTCTTCCACAGCCTGTGCCCTTTCTGTCAATCCTGAGCAGCCAAACTTGCCCTCACCTTGCCAAAGAGCAGATACCCCACACCTAGCTGGTCTCCAGACACATGATAACACTAAGGACACCTAGTAAGCCGCATCAGACCGGATAACCCAGGCACTGTTATTTCTGCCAGTGACAGGAGAGGGGCGGGTGGGAGTGTGCAGCCGCAGAGGAGGTGGTGCTCTGCACTTCGATGAGCAGGCAGCCTCACGCATGCCTTCAACAGCCACAATCCAAATCACACCACTTGGTGCTATTAAAAAAGGAAGGCTACTAAATGTATGTATTGCAAGCCACAGTATGTAAAAGAAAGAAAGACAGACAGACAGAGAGAGAGAGAGAGAGAGAGAGAGAGAGAGAGAGAGAGAGAGAGAGAGAAGAAAAGTCTCTGCCACAGAGGCAGGCTTTGGGAGGGGGAGGGAATCTGAGGATATTAGTGTTGGGAAGGGTGGTGGAGAGATGGGTGCTAGAACACTGTACGACTGAAACCCAATCACAAACATCTTTGTGGTTGTATGTCTCATGGTGGTATAATAAAAAAGTAAATAAAAATAAAAAAGGTAGGTTACACAGGTTGGTACATCAATTTCCCCTTCCCAACCAGCTGTCTTGGACGTACCTCAGAGAGCTCAGTGCATGTGCACATACCCTGGGACTCGGTGCACACATAATGCCTAGGGCAGCTCTGGCACACGCATCCCTATGGAGTACTGTGCTTGTACACAAGAGTTCTCATAACCACACTTATACACACACTACATTAATGGTCCTTTCTAGACTGTCTACTAGCAAAACACCATACAAGAACTGTGAGCATAGTAGAGTAGGAAAGCAATTCCTTTGACAGTGAAGCACGGACACAGGACACACACACACACACACACACACACACACACACGAGCAGTATGACAGGAGCCCCTATGCTTCTATTTAAGTAGACCATTACCGTCTTCCACCAACCCTTAGGAGTGTGTGCCTTCCCCACAAATAAGCCTCCTTCTCCATGCGCTCTGTAAAAATGTTCCACCCAACGCTCAAATAAACGAAGGACTGATAATCTATAGTCTGGTCAAATCTTAAGGTCAACGATTCATATATAAAACATGTTGGACTAAGTATAAACTAGAGTACCAGGTGGTGGCCCCTCTGGATCCCCTGCACAGTGCCCGGGCTCTTGCCATTCTCCCAGGCAGTGGCTGGGAGGCAGAGCAATAGACTCAGGGTCCGGGGCAGCCTGCTGACCTTGCCTCTAGAAGTTACTGCAATGGAGACCCCAGAAAGGTAGACACAGCGGAGGGGGAGTGAAGCAGATGAGGACGTGAAAGAGGCTGCCAACTTGCACGGCGGAGTCTCCTCACAGACGCAGTCACCTGCACAGCACTGCCACAGGTCCCAGACCTTGGGGGACACCACAGGGCCCACATGTAGGATGATGACCGTGTTCCTAACTCTCATATACTGGCTTCAGCTTCCCACGATGGCCCAGGGTAAACTGAGGGGACATGCTCTAAAATGCATGAAGACTGGAGACCCTGCCCATCTACAGAATGGTCATTGTCCCCAAGCCTCAAGAACTGGGAGTCAGGTGCACAGGCCAGACACACACTTGTATTGTGGCTCACTTTTAAACTTAATAGAGGGAGGCAAGAATATGAAAAAATGCTTAAATTTAAAATCCCAATGTACATGGTAGAGCCTGTTACGGAACCTCCTAGAGCCCCCACACCTAGGGCACAAGGATCTTTCTTCTAGCAGGCGGAGAGGCGCTTCCCTTACCTCCAGGCATGACCTGCCCAACATCCTGAACGGTGAGGACGGACAACTTTTCTTCGGTATCAACCCTGATCACACCGTAGCTGAGGCCGCTCATTGACAGGACAGCTTTCCTCGGAGGAGGTCCTCCCAGTTCAGGTGGCCTAGAAAACAAGGTCAGATTGGCTGACCCAGGTCCTTTACCCAGAGGACGCCCTGCACCCCAGCTCTGGACCGTGAGGACAGAGCTGTTGAGGACTGAGGACTGCGGGAAGTGGGCAAGAAAGCAGACGGACACGCGGAGAGGGAAGCCCACAGCAGCCTAACCTCACCCTGGTCCAGGCACACCTGAGTTCTCAGCTGCGGCGAGAACTGCCAGTGGGGCTCATCCAGCTCCTGCCCACAGGAAGGCTGAAAGTTCTCAGAGCGGCAGCAGGGCTTTCCAGCCACCGAATTCTGAAGCGGGTGTGTTGATAGCAATAGCCCTACATGTTCTCACCGGAGAAAACGACACGCTGAGCAAAGAACACCCCCACAGAGCAAGGGAAAGACAAGGCGAGGTTTGTCAAAAAAAAGATGCTTTTCTTAATGCTCCAGTCTGCCTTCAAGGCCACCTCACATGCACATGAGGAAGCCATGTTGCCAGGGGACACAGCAAGGACACAGGAATATCTGGGGTCTCACGGGGCCCCTAATGACAGCTGAGCTGAGTGAAGAGTAACATGTTGCCGCCAGTGCTGCAATTTGTGGTAATCCACATCCTAGTGTGAACTACCAGTGCCACGCGCCAACATCAATGCACTAACACAGATGATAGCCCTGTACTGACACACTGTCCTCTGCCAGGCCCTAGAACCAAGCCAAGCACGGGACATGTGAAGGGTCAGACAAACACATGTGGGACTTAGAAACAGGTGAACCAGATGTAGCACCACAGCACAGTCGAAGGAGCAGCCTCAAGCAGCCAAGTGTGGACCGTGCAGAGCAAGGTATGCAGTCACCTGCGGATGGCAACTGTCAGCGCCGGGAGAGCTGGCACAGGGACAGATGACCTCTGGCCTCAGCCCTCTGGACTGGAAGACGTTGAGGAACGCATCGCACGACGATATGGACCCTGAATGAGACAGAGTGGAAGTGAGCCCTTAACGGCTGACCAGGTTGACCTGGCCATCAACCTGGGCACACAGGGAGAAATCTAGGGCTGCGCACACTAACCCCTACCCACCTCGGAATGGGAGAAACCGCCACAACACAGATCCTGTGAGGCGGGTGGGGCTGCTTCCATGGAGTGTGGTCTATTTCCAAATCATCAGCTTATAAACGGCTGAAGCTTCCTCATAGACAGTCCACTTGAACCCTTCCACTAGTTGTGCGGTCGGATGTATGGACAGCCCTGCACCTCTACCCCCTCCCAGAGAAGGGAAATGTCTACCCCCAGCAGTGGCCTTCACTGTGTTCTCAGGCTGTCCCAAGGTCAGGGGTCGCCTGCCCTGGGATGTGAGCCCTGAGCTCCCAAGGGGCTCAGCAGAGTCAGCACCATGAGACCCCCAGGCTCAGTGAGGCCTACGTGCCTATGTCCTGCCTTGTGCTCCACAGTGGGAAACAGCAGGCTAGCATTCAGTCTGGGTGTGGGTGCTCAGGGAGATGATGGGGATACACAGCAGCTGGGAGCTGAGCTCTGTGGGGGAGCCAATTTAGGGAGCACTTATAGTCACACAAGGGAGTGGACAGGCTGGGGCCAGCAGGAGAAAGTGGCTGGCTCAGGCAGGGTAAGGTACTGAGCAAGAGCCGGGAGATGAGCATGACAATGTTCCAGAGCTGGACACAGGAGCTGGCTGGACTCAGATATGGACGATGGGGCTTAAAGGCTCAAGGTACTAGAAGGGGGTGATGACGGGCTCAGTGGAAGGAGGGAATGAGTTTAGGAGTATTAGAGGGGGTACTGATGGCACAGTGGTTGGAGGAAATGGGCAGTTTAGGGGTGCTAGGGGGTGCTGATAGTTTAGGGGTCTGGGGGGTGCTGACAGGGCTCAGTGGATGGAGGGAATGAGCAGTTTAGGGGTGCTAGGGTTTGCTGATGGGGTGCCCAAGAGCACAGTGTTTAGGGTCCACTGAACAAAGGAGCTGACCCAGGTCAATCTCTGGTCCAGGGCAGTTGCAGATGTAAGCAGTGACATGGACTTGTTGAAAGATGACAGACAGCATCCCCACCTGTCCTCACGATGCCCACCAGAGCCCCTATCAAGAGGCCAACACGACCTGAGTATGCACTGCCCACAAGAAAGAGCCTTCAAGGGCCCAGAGCTCCTCCCAGGAGACACTGCACTGAGGGAGCTGAGGGCTCGGGAGGTGGAAGGAGACTGGGCAAGGCTCCCAGCACACATCTTCACTTCGGTTACTCCCTAAGGAACTCCGGTATCAGGGACGTCCTTCTTTGCGCCATGCTGATCTACTTGCCCAAAGCTCCTGAGTGAGCCCAGAGAGCTGCTGACTGGGCTCACCCCTGCGGGAGGGAACAGCAAGCCCCTGATGGACTGAACCTACTCACATGGGTTAGCGCCATCGGCCACAATGAGCATGCGCAGTGAACTGAGGCTGACGTCCCTCTGACCCCGCTGAGCTAGAAGAGACCAGTGCATGTCGCGAGACTTCACAAGGGCAGTCCGGGCTGAGGGGAACACAGAAGGGCTGTGTCACAGGAAGGCAGGTTCTCACACCTTCCAGACACATACAAGGTACACATGCTCTCCACTGCCACGTGTTGGCAGGCCATGGCCCCAAAGCCAATGTCTTACCTAGAAATAAGCTTGGAGGCAGGATTTAGTACAGTGGACTCAGATGCGTTTTCCACTGCAACTGCCCCCACAGAGGCCCCTTCCCATCCCTAGCAGCCCTCGGGGTGCTCACGCTGCCCCTCTCTGGTCTGCTAACTCGGACAGTGTAGCCACATGCAGAGAGACACTGGGCTCTAATCCTGGCCCGGCACTGACATAGGGAGGCACCTGCCAAATCCCTGCTGGATTTGTTTTCCGCAGGATGGAGAATGTTGAGACAGCAGTGGCCTGGAGGCTGCTGTGCAGACACTCCCCGGGCACAGGTCATACCCAGGAAGTGGCACTGTCGGTGCAGGCAGACCCGAGATGTGGTGCCTAGAACCTAGCCCAGGAGTTAGGGCAGAAGCTCTGGTGAAGGGTGGGCTGGCCTGAGTGGGGGTGGGTGGGGTGCTGATCTTTTAATAAATAGCTCTGAAAAAGCTTAGAAATCCAAACTTCAAACGGAAAACATCTCAGATACTAAGCATGGGAGTGCTGATGGACAGAGCATTTCTAGAGACTAGACTTAAGTGCCTGAGGTCCTGGCAGAAGAGCCTTGCATAAGCAATGTGGTCCTCACGCACGCCGGTCACTGGTCAGCCCCCTATGGCCATATCTAGGACCTGGTCACAGCACAGGCTGCTGTCAGGCTCTTGCCCCACAGCTGCAGTTCTGCCTGTGGGTTTTATTTTCTCTCAGTCCCCAAAGGTGAGCCAAGTGATGGCGCTATCTCCTGTTACCTTTATAGGAACATACTTTCTGGATCCAGGAGAGCGGGTTCACCTTCATCAATGCATATGGGATACTGACCACGTGCATCCTATTCATGACGCTCTAGAAAGAGACAGGAGCTCAGGGGCAGGCTCCCCCAGCACTCAGAGAGAGAGCACATACACCAGAGCAGATCAAAGCTCTTCTCACAATCAGATACAGCACTCAAGTCAATCAGCACAATTAAGGATTCGTTATATCACCTCAAAACAGGGCTTGGGGTTATAAGACATCGGAAACCCCTCGTGCCAGCAAGAAAATCATTTAGTTTACAACACTCACTGTTAACACTCCATGCCACAGGCCAGCATCCCTTTTGAAATCCAGCACATTTGTTAATGTTTCGGCTGAAAGTGGACAAAAGAGGGTTAAGGAACTGTAAGACCTGCTCTCAGACCTTCATGCACTTTCAGAGAAACCCCAAGGCGATGATACCATCAACATGTAAGATATAAGTCAACAGGTAAAGCATGCACTAACCAATCAATGATCCTGGACATCTGTTCAAAGTCCTAAGCAACGTCAAAGTGGAGGCCACACATTTTGTACCGACAGAACTGATGCACACACACACTGGCAACAAAGACACTTAAGAGGCGGAGGGTGGATGAGGGCTGTGCGGACAGGCCCTTCCTACTCCACATCCAGAGACCCCCATTTCCTGTCCCAGAGCCCCTCTCCTAGAGCCACAATATCTCTCAAGCTAACAGCTCTAGGAGGGCCTCAGGGACCTCCATTCAAGAGAGAAATGCCTCTCTTTAAAAAGAGAATCATGGGGCTGGAGCAACAGCCCAGCGGGTAGGCGTTTTCCTTGCACGCGGCCGGCCTATGCTGGCCTGGATTCGATCCCTGGCATCCCATATGGTCCCCGAGCACCACCAGGAGTAATTCCTGAGCAAAGAGCCAGGAGTAACCCCTGAGCATCGCCGGGTGTGACCCAAAAAAGCAAAAAAAAAAAAAAATAAATAAAGTAAAATAAAAAAAGAACCACAGTGAGAGAGTTACAAAGTTGTTCATGATTCCGTTTCAGTGCTTTTTTTCCCTCCCCGTTTTGGGTCACACCCAGCGGTGTCCAAGGGTTACTCCTGGCTTTGCACTCAGGAATTACTCCTGGCCGTGCTTGGGAGACCATATGGGATGCTGGGGCTGGAAGCCAGGTTGGCCGCAAGAAAGGCAAAAGCCCTCCCTGCTCCGGCCCCTTCAGTGCTCTCTTAAGCCTTCTCTCTTTCACAGAATGTGGGAAACTAGAGTCCCGGAGTCGGGGATCTCTGATCCCTGAGGGCAGAGACAGGAGTAAACCATGAGCATCACTGGGTATGGCCCTACAACAAAACAAAATAAAGTCCTTGAAAATTCCCTAAATCCTTTCCCTAAATCTCCACTGAAGTTTGCAGAGATATCCTTAAATCACCCCTCCTTAGACTGTGGTACTTCACATAAATAAGCCATTTACCTAAAAATCTAGTTTTGTTCCATTCCAGTATCACAAGAGGAATACTACTCCGCATCTGTCTAGACAGATTTTGTGCCATTTCTGCCTGTCTTGTTTGTTTGGGTGCCACGTGCAGAGATGCTCAAGGGCACCTCTTTAGCTCAGTACTCTAGGGTTACTACCAGTGGTGCTCAGGGGTCCACACCATGTCAGGGATGGAACCTGGGGCTCCAGCATGCAGTCTGCTCAGCCTGCTCAGCCCTTCTTTCAAGGCTTACACAGATTTTTTTTTTTTTGCTTTTTTGGGGCACACCTGGCAATGCTCAGGGGTTACTCCTGGCTCTGCACTCAGGAATTACTCCTGGAGGTGCTGGGGGGACCATATGGGATGCTGGGGATTGAACCGGGTCGGCCGCGTGCAAGGCAAATGCCCTACCCGCTGTGCTATTGCTCTGAAATTCAATTTCTGTATCTGCAAGCACAAAAGTTTAGGCCAAAACCTTCACACAAGAAAATGGGAAGAATATCCCAATGAAACAGCTCTCCACTGCCCCTCAGCTGCCAGAGGTTCAACCAGCCTACCAGGCAAAGATGTCAGTGGTGTGTGGGTTATCATACTCTAAAAATGGACACACACACACATACACACAGAGGCGCACACACACACACACACACACACACACACACACACACAATGACCGAAAAGGACCCTGGGAGACCCTAGTTTGGCCTGGACACCCAAGCAGAGCTGAGCCAAGCAGACAGTGTTTGGCACCTGCTGGACTCAAGCGCAGGTCCTGCACAGGCTGCACCAGACATTTGCCCGCAGTGCTGGACACCTCAGGCGTAGTAGGAAAAGCCTCCGCACACAGCCTTACCTTCAGAGTAGCCGCATGCCTGGGTGAGAGCCCGGCACTGTGCCAGCAGGGAAGCGTGGGACACCGTGACTCCCACTGTGCTGCCTTCTTTGCTGGTTTTATACTGAAATATTTCAAGAGAAAAATGAATTATGTGATGATTCTGGAGACCAGAGGAGCAAATGGAGCAATGGACTCTTCAGAAGCTGCCAATGGCCTCTCACTTACCATCCCATCAGGCAACACCTTTAGGTGAACTGACAGATCTCCTGGGATGGGTACCTGAGGGTCCCTCACAACTGCCCACACCTCCAGGTATTAGGATTGGGGTGAGAGCATCCCCTAAAGTCTGAGGAAGTCTCGGGTGACCCATGAGAATGCAGGCCTTCCAGCCTGGGATCTAGAGACAGATATTTACACCCTCAGGAGAACTGGGAACACAGCCCTGGGCTTGTCTCCTGGGCAAATGGAAAGGTCAGTACCTCAATGTAGGCGGTCCCAGCTCCTGCATCCTGAGTCAATGGGTGCCAGTCCTTGGGAGGCTTGGCCAGATGTTTCCCATCAATCACCAGCCAGGCCAGGGGAGGCCAACCTGTGAGGGACGGGGTCAGGGTGACTGTGGCCCAGTGCTTAGGATCTCTGTGGGCTGACACACATCCACCGCCTGCTGTACGCCCAAGGAACAGAAACCTCCATCTCATTTGTGGTGGACTTCACGTCCCAGGGACCCCCGATTCACAGCTACTGATCTGGATCCCGGGTCCAGAACCTGAGCAAGCGAGCTATCAGCTGACAACATGACAACACCAACCCCTTCACTCTGAAGCCCACCTTTGAAAGTTGCCACCTCTCCCGTCTGTGCCTTGGGCAGGCCCTTCTGACAAGCATCTGTGGTCAGTGCCAGGGTAACTCCACAGCTGCCCAGCAGAAACCCAATCTGCTGGCTACCAGCGTCCTACAGAAAACAGAGAGGTGGGAGTGGTCATATACAAAATACAGCTCCTCCTTTTCATTCCAAGTAATACTTTTAAATAATTAAATCTTATTACACACACATACTTCAGGGGTTTTGTTTGTTTTTAAGTATTCTGTTTTTCTGGTGGTGGGTTTACTCCTGGCTCTGCACCCAGGGATCACGCCTAGCGGTGGTGGAGGAATCATATGGGTGCTGGGTATGAAACCTGGATTGGCCTCATGCAAGAACCTGCTCTACCCCATGTTTTTTTTTAACTTGGGATTTTCAGTTTGCTGTATTTAGTTAGAACTGTTTTCAAACTGAAAAAATACTTTTTAAAAAAGTAAAATATAAACTTCTGGACAGTGTTAACTTTAGTTTTTTATTACAAATAATATTTAGTGTTGTCTAATTAAACAACAACAACAGCATTTGGACTGGAAAGCATGCTTTCTGTGCAGGAATCTTAGCTACCGGGAATGACCTCTGAGCACTGATGGATATGCTAAAAGAGCATTGAGGTTCTCAAGTGAATTATGTCTATAAGGTACATTTATGTCTGAGGCCTGACCTTGTAACTCTTACGAGAAACGAGATGCTTCCATTTCACAAGAGTCCTGATATATGTGCTCCTCAGTGAAGTCTGTTTCCTAAGGCGCCCAGTATACATCTATACATTGAATTCTTTGAGATATACTATCAGCACTATGAACAAACTTTACTTTTGGAACTTTACTCTTGAACATTTGTTGCTGATTATGTTCACATTAACAATGACCTGAACTTGGGGCTGGAGTGATAGTACAGGTGTTTGCCTTGCACATGCTCGGCCCAGGTTCAATCCCTACTACCCTATATGGTCCCCAGAGCCCTGCTAGGAGTGATCCTTGAGAGCAGAGCCAGGAATAAGCCCTGAGCACTGCTGAGTATGGCCCAGAAACCAAAACCAAACTAAACAACAAAACCACAAAAACATTACCACAACTGATTTCTGAAACTCATGCTTAATCTACTCCCAAAATGCCATTTCTTTCAATGATTAGATCACTATATTTAGCTAGAAATTTCTAGCTGAAATATAATAGTTACCTAGAAATATCAGAATGCTCCCCACATTAGTCATACAATAATTAAAAAAAAATAGGAAAGAAAACACAAGAGTTTCCATCCTGCCAATTCAAAACTATCACTGAGCTTTATTATAATACATTCACAACAATTTGTGCCCAGGAAATAAAAAAAACTTTATAAATAAGTATACAGTTCAAAGAAAAAATTAGAAAAACCCTTTCAAATTCCAACTTCTACACAGTAGAGGGGAGAGGTCCCCTCTGGATTGGGAATTCAAATGGGTGAGCTATCAGCTCCTTCCCCAGCCACCCTGGTAGACTCTCACCAACAGAACAGAGTGAGAGGCACATCTCTTATTTCACTGAAGGCTGCACGCCCTCCTCTGTCCACGCAGATGCCTAGCCGGCAACCTGCTCCCACCACAGGGAACACAGAGACTCTTGGCTGGATCGACCTGAGAATGAAACCTCAGGGACATAAGCCCCGGCCACAGGCACGGAGGTTACTACCTTCCTTGTTAATGGCACTTCTATGGGAACAGGAACCAGCTCTGCCAGGAGACATCCATAAAACGCAACCATGAACATCACAGGGTCGCTGTTGGGGAACACCAGTGCCACCTATAAGAGCAGAGAACACCATGAAATCCACACAAGAATGACAGTCATTTTAGAGCCTCTGATTGCAAGGAATTCAGGCAGTCTAGATTATCTTATGGTTTAGAAAATGTAACTCCAGGGTAAACTTTCAATCCTTTACTTCCACATGAAGCAAAAATAGTTTTAAATTTTGGGGTTTCAAGGTTATCCACCACACAGGTTTGACTCTGAGAACTAGATCTGGCGGCAGGTGAGAGAGGGATGTTTGGGTTATAAACCATTATCAATTAGCTCCATGAAAACTAAACGAGGAATCATTCTACCTAACGGGAAACCCTATACCAAGGCATACGCTGAAGACACCTTCATTCAATTAAATGGCATTACAGGTAACTTCAGTGAAACCCTCCTAACTGCCACATAGAGTCACAGATCCAAACTGTCTTCTGCCCCTATCTACAAGTGGCCTGCAGGGAGATAACTCCAGGAAAGGTGCAGAAGCTCTGGGCAGCAGTGTTCTGCAACAGAGACCCTCCATAACTGACCCTGAGCCCTACCAGTGATCTCTGTTCCCATCCAGTCACCAGGCCACTGTTTCAACCTTATCGTACATTTTAACTTTAATTAAATTTTTTTTAAAACACAGATTTTTAAACACTTTAAAAAATTTTTTTATTATACCACCGTGAGATATATAGTTACAAAAGTGTTCATAGTTGGATTTCAGTCATACAGTGTTCCAGCACCCATCCCCTCCACCAAAGTCCCATGATTCCCCCCTCCCCAGCCCCTCTCTCTCTCTCTCTCTCTCTCTCTCTCTCTCTCTCTCTCTCTCTCTCTCTCTCTCTCTTCTCTTACACATTGTGACTTGCAATACATACATACATTTAGAGGTTATCATGTATATCCTTTTGCATACTTTCAATGCTCAGTTGAAAGCAGCTGGTATTATCATTTACCATAATTATTAGTACACTGTTTCTTTCTCTGTATTATTAAACATTTCTTTAAAACATACTTTTTAAGTTGTGCAAATAAAAAAAAAACAGTATCCTTCCCTACTCCCAAGGTGATTCAAATGTGAAATATTTCAAATGTCCCTTTTACTATGCACTTTCACAAGTTTAAATATCATGCTGACACATCTCATCTTGTCTTTGAAATCTAAGACCCAATTTCAGTCCCTGTTAATTTTGAGCCTTCCTGCACCCATATTTCTCTTCTCTCATTATTCCAATTTCCAAGCTGTTGGAGCCAGAGTGATAGTACAGAGGGGAGAGGGCTTGCCTGGCATACGGCTGGCCTGGGTTTGAACAATGGTCCCTGTGCTCCACCAGGGGTGATCCCTGAGCACTGGGCCACCAGGAGAAAGCCCTGAGCACGAGTGTAGCTCCAAGACCAAGGAAATAATAATAAATAAAAATAAACTAAAATGGGCCCGGAGCGATAGAACAGCGGGTAGGGCGTTTGCCTTCTGCAGCGGCCAGCCTGTACTGGCCTGGGTTCGATCCCGGCATCCCATATGGTCCCCCAAGCATCGCCAGGAGTAATTCCTGACTGCAGAGCCAGGAGAAACCCCTGAGCATTGCTGGGTGTGACCCAAAAAGCAAAAACAAACAAACAAAAAAAAATAAACTAAAATTTCTTATAGAGCAAGATTTTTACTTTTTTTTTTTTTTTTGCTTTTTGGGTCACACCGGCAATGTCTCAGGGGTTATTCCTGGCTCCGCACTCAGGAATTACTCTTGGCGGTGCAGTGCTCGGGGACCATATGGGATACCGGGATCGAACTCGGGCTGGCATGGGCCAGCCGTGCAAGGCAAACGCCCTACCCGCTGGGCTCATCGCCCGCCCCACCTCTACAATTTTAAACCCTGGCAAATGCTCAGGGTTGCTCCTGGCTCTGCATTCAGGAATTACTCCTGGTGGTGCTCCAGGGACCATATGGGATGCCAGAGATTGAACCTGTGTTTGGCTGCTTGCTAGGCAAACTCCCTAGCCCCTAGACTATCTCTCCGGTTCTTAAACTCCTCAATTAAAGGTGTCAGGATCACACCTGATGCAATAAAACTTCCAATGTACAGATATTGGGTCTCTATTTTTATTCATGCCAATAAAGTTACATTCTAGTTACTTACTCTGTCTCCAGGTTTCAGAAGTGGCTCATTCTTACTAGTCAGTTTGTTAAGCAGAGTATAAGCTAGTTTTAAACTCCGACTCCAAAGTTTGCCTAAAACAAAATAAAACAAAACACTAAGCAATGTAAGACTTACACTAATAATTAACACTTCAATGTAGCAATCCAACCCCATTGTTCCAATCAACATCAACTTAAACTTTAAGTATTCTACACAATGTTATAAGGAACATCACAGTCTTCTATCCCGGCTTAGCTCTTTTTTTTTCTTTTTTCTCTTTTTGAGTCACACCCAGCAATGCTCAGGAGTTACTCCTGACTCTGCACTCAGAAATTACTCCTGGCAGTGTTCGAGGGACCATATGGGATGCTGGGGATCGAACTTGGATTGGCAGCGTGTAAGGCAAATACCCTACCCGCTGTGCTATTGCTCCGGCCCCAGCTCTTTTTACCCAAAAAAAAAAAAAAAAAACACCAGAATTTGATTATAGAAAATTTAGAAATTGAAAATCCAGGAGAAAAGTCAGAGTATTTTCTTTTGTGTGTATGTATATAGACATATACATACAGGCATACACATAAGTGCAATTTGCAATTTTCAAAAAACAGTCATCGTTCTTCATGCTGTTTTTTTTTCCAGTCAACGCTTCATTTGTGAATGTACTTTCATATCCCCTAAACATATCTCAACTGCATCATCTGTGAGAGTGGAGAACAATCGATTAACCTAACAGTTCACGAGGCAGGTCTTATCCTCATCTCTGCTTCCCACTGAGAGGGAAGACAGCCGGGGTGATAGAAACCTGCCTAGGCCCCTGAGCTACTAGATGGGTGGTGCCTTCACCTAGAGGCCCTTCGCTCCTGGCCCCCAGCACTGTTTCTACCTAAGTGCACAGTCCTGGGGCCGGTGTCAGAAGACCGGCTTCCCAGGAAAGTGGGGAGCGAAGGTCAAGGAATCAGGAGGGGTAGTTCAGTCGCTGAGGCAGGAGGAGAGGAACCCCACGGCACCCCAACTCCCGGTAGTCGCAGGTTGCACCCTGTCCCCGGAGAAGCAGTGGCACAAAAGCCATCACTTAACCCTGCGAATTCTGTGACACAACTACATGTGTATGCACAGTTGTGCCCTTGGGAGGAATGTTCAAACTCCACTCTAAAAACTGAACTCAGGTGCAGCTATGAAATGAGACAACTGCTCAAAGTGGAAAGTAGGG
>JAJIBD010010631.1:0-57986 GCA_021461705.1 Cryptotis parvus
GGAATCAACATTGTCAAAATGGTAATACTCCCTAGAGCTCTATACAGATTCAATGCAGTCCCTATGAGGATACCCATGACATTCTTCAAAGAAATTGACCAAACAATCCTGAAATTTGTATGGAGCGATAAACCCCCCAAGGATAGCTAAAGCAATCCTCGGGAAAAAAGAAGATGGGAGGCATCACCTTACCCAACTTCAAACTGTACTACAAGGCAGTAGTAATTAAAACAGCATGGTATTGGAATAAAAACAGACCCGTGGACCTATGGAATAAAATTGAGTATCCTGACACCCAACCTCAAACACATGATCATTTAATCTTTGATAAAGGTGCAACGAGTCTAAAATGGAGTAAGGAAAGCCTCTTCAATAAGTGGTGTTGGGAAAACTGGGCAGCGACATGTAAAAAAATGAATTTGGACCTGTGTCTAACACCATGCACAAAAGTCAGATCAAAGTGGATTAAAGATCTCAATATCAGACTTGAATCCATAAAGTACATTGAAGAAAATATAGGAAAAACCCTCCATGACATTGAAGCTAAAGGCATCTTCAAAGATGAAACATCTCCTAACAAAGCAACTAGAAGAAAAGATAAATATATGGGACTACATGAAACTAAAAGCTTCTTCACCTCAAAAGAAACAGTGACTAAGATACAAAAGCAGTCCACAGAATGGGAAAGAATATTCACCCAATACTCATCTGATAAGGGGTTAATATCCAGGATATATCAGGCACTGGTAGAACTTTACAAGAAGAAAACAAACAACCCCATCAAAAAATGGGGAGAAGAAATGAACAGAAACTTCAGCAAGGAAGAAATTCGAATGGCCAAAAAACATATGAAAAAATGCTCATCATCACTAATCATCAGAGAGATGCAAATCAAAACAACAATGAGATACCACTTTACACCACAGAGACTGGCATATATTCAAAAGAACAAGAACAACAAGTGCTGGTGTGGGTGTGGGGAAAAGGGGGACACTCATCCATTGTTGGTGGGAATGCCGGCTGGTACAGCCTTTCTGGAAAACAATATGGACATTCCTCCAAAGACTAGAAATTGAACTCCCATTTGACCCAGCCATACCACTCCTGGGAATCTACTCTGGGAAACCAAAAATACGCAGCGGAAACACCATCCCTACTTTTATGTTCATAGCAACATTATTCACAATAGCCAGAATCTGGAAGCAACCCGAGTGCCCGAAAATAGATGACTGGATAAAAAAAGCTTTGGTACATCTACACAATGGAATACTATGCAGCTGTTAGGAAAAATGAAGTTATAAAATTTGCCTACAAATGGATGGACATGGAGAAGATTATGTTGAGCGAAATTAGCCAGAAGGAGAGAGACAGTTACAGAATGACGGCATTTATCTGCATAACATAAATATATAGGTACATATTATGATACCAATATCCAAGGTCAAGTGAAACATACATCAGGAGGTCCTGTCAAAGGTGGAAATTATCACAAACATGTGGGAGTCAGAGGCTAGGTAAGACAGAAAATGGAACAGTGTGCTAACAATTGTGAGGGGTACTAATGCCAACCTAGAACTGAGCATTAAATAGAGGCAAAAGGATACACATGACAACCCTTTAATGTATGTTCTGTAATCCATAGTCTGGAGAGGAAGGAAAAGAGAAAGATAGAGAAATGGAAAGAAATAAAGAACCTGCCATGGAGGAGGGCTGGGGGGGGGGGGGAGGGAACCGGGGACGTTTGTGGTGGGAGATGGGCACTGGTGGTGGGATGGGTGCTGCTACACTGTATGACCAAAACCCAAATATGAACTTTTTAATTGTGTATCTTTTTAATTGTAAAAATAAAAAAAAATTAAAAAAAAAGAAATATCAGGGAAAAAAATCCTAAAAGAGAACTAGTTTGAAATTTTTTGAAAGACCAGTTTTCTAGGAGAAAATGAGGAATGGTATAAGATGTGATATGGGGGGTTGATGGGAGTAGATTCTGATAGCCCCTATATGTTGTTAAAAGAAATTATCACTTTAACTAAACTGCAACTTCTGTGAAAAAAACAAGTTTATATTGCATTAATGCTCTTGTAGAAAACTACAAGTTACATAAAACATTAACAAAATCTACTGGGGTTCTGTGGGTCCCCAATAATGTTGGGACTTGGCAGGGTCCCCTGGTGCATTTGGGCCAAAGACCCTAACCTTACCAAAGAACAAAGGAAAGGGACCAGAGATCTGTAGGCAGTGGCAGTTTAATTCAGTCAAGTCAGCTAATTATAGAGGCATCCTGGAAGGCTTGGAGTTGGGGGTTACAGAGAGGTGACAGGACTTTGATTGGGAAACAATGAGCAGACAGAAAAGCCCCCTTATTACTGGGACAATCTACTAGGGGACTTCTCGGATGGAATCTTTCCCTGGGGCTACAAGCCTTCCCAGGACAAAGACAGAATTCCAGCTAAGGGCAGATTGCTTTCCCCTTCTTTTGCTGGTAAATAATCATATTACATTAACTTCTTAATAATGTTTCTAGTCATTTTGTATAAACAGAATAAGAGACACAGAGTTTTATCTACACCCTGGGTTAAGATTAAAATGGTCTCTCTGGGTCTTGTCAAAGGTGGAATCTACCACAAGCATGTGGGAGTCAGAGGTTAGGTAAGACAGAGAAGGGAACAGTGTGCTAATCATTGTCAAAAGTGATAATACCACCTAGAACTGGGCATTTAATATAAGCAAAAAGATATACATGATAAACACTAAATGTATGTAGTGCAATTCACAATGTGTAAGAGAAGGACGAGAGAAAGAGAAAAAGAGAGAGAAAAGAGATAAAGAACCTGCCAAAGAGGCAGGCTAGGGGTGGAGGGAGGGAATTGGGGACATTAGTAGTGAGAAATGGGCACTGGTGGAGAGATGGGTGCTGGAACACTGTATGACTGGAACCCAAACATGAACATCTTTGTAATTGTATATCTCATGGTGGGTGGTGTAATAAAATATTTTTTAAAAAAAGGTCTCTCTGGACTCATGGCAAAGGCTGGCTTTTCCTGGGGACATCCTGCTATATATTCCAGACTAGAATCCTCAAGCCAGGTTAGTTTAATCCTAACCCCATCAGGTTATCCTAAATTGGGTGCTTATCTTTGGGACAGGGCAGAGTTTGTTGACTGTACTCTTAACTTATTATATTTCTTATGGTGTTTAGCCTGTCCCATGTCGAGGGCAAAGAAGCTTAGTCACAGCTTTCCCGTAATGGGACCCTTCTTGTGGGAGGTAGTGAATTAAAATCAATCTAAGGGCAACTGAGGTTTCAGTCAGGTAATATGGTAGATACCCAGGAGTATATATTTCAGACTTAATAAACTCCTATACAACAAATGCACTGCCTTAACTGTCTTCCTGTGTCTATATGAAAGGACGGGGCTCTAACATAAGACTATGCAAAGAGCCTAAAGGAAAGAGAAAAAACAACATTTCACTTAATACAAAACCCAGGGTTATGAGTAGACTATCTCTGTAGATAGTAACACCTGGGTAGGAGACAGAGGGCTGTGACCAAAAGGCAGGGGATGTGCCCCCCATTAGTCCTGGAATGGATGCATTTCAAACAACCTAAGCTCCCTGCAGGAGAGGAAACGACAACTCCAATGTCAAACCTGAAAATACACAGAACCATAATCCAGCACCAAAAATTGCAACCATCCAAAGTCACTGGAATGTAGAGAGATACAGGCAGATTTCCCAGGTTACATAAAGAAACCGACCAAAGGTAAAGTGAAAGATATATAATATCAAGTTTAACTATAAAAGGCATAAACTAGGTCTGTCACAAAAGAATAGTTACTATATGACACCACTTATATAAGATCTTTGAGTATTCAAAGTGATTTAAAAAAACAGTGTAACAATGGGTGCCATAGGTGACTCAAAGAGAAGCAGGGGTTACTGTTTAGGGATGTAAGTTTCAGCTTGTGAAGAAAATGTTTTAGAGATAGACGGCAGTGACGGTTGCACAAACATCAGTACACTCAGTGACTTTGAACTATACACTTACAAATGGTTGTTCTGTTTACCACAGTGTTTTAGAGTGATTCGGTGCTTCTCAAACATGTTGATGATGTTTGAATGAGACCTGAATGATAAATTGGAAACTTAAGAAAGTAAGTCTAGAGTATTGGAGTAAGGGAGGGTTAGCAGTTAAAGGCCAGATCAGGAGAAAATGTGAAGTCCCTAAAGCCAACATAATGCTTGCATTTGAAAAACTGGGAAAAAAATGGACTAGTCGACTGGATCCTAGAATACCAATTTAGATTAAAATACAAGAGATTGGTGAGGCATTGTAAGCCAGGTCAGACATGAGTTTTCGCCACACCGGACACTATGAAAATTTCAAAAATTTTAGAGTAAAGGAGTTTAGTGATCTAATTTGTTTGCAGAAGATCATTTTGGCTTCTGTAAAGAAAATGAATCATTGGAGGACAAGATTCCAAGAAGATCTATTAGGAGTTGCTTAAAAGTCCATAGAAGACATGATGATGGCTTAGAATATATAATTATGGAGACAGACACAAATAAATACATTCACATATGTTTTGAAGGAAAGTCAGTAAATCCTACTGATCTCCTATGGGTAGGATCATCATACATTCTCAGTGTACGGAACAAACTTATTTCTATTGTCCCAGTGCTCTATTCTATTCGGGACCCTAATATTCTCAACATTATCACACTTTGGACACAAGTCATGCAGTTCGCTATATCTACAGAGGATGAAGAAGTCAGAAGACTAAAGCATAATACTCCAGCTTAGAAAATCATGCAGGGGCCGAAGTGATAGTCCAGCGGGTAGGGCATTTGTCTTGCACATGGCTGACCAGGGTTCGATCCCGGCATCCCACATGGTCCCCAGAGCACCACCAGGAGTAATTCCTGAGTTGAGATCCAGGAGTAACCCCTGAGCATTGCCAGGTGTGACCCAAAAAGCAAATAAAAAATCATGAAGTTTGTAGTACTGATGTTTCAACAATAGTCCATTAATAATGTAACTAATGAAAGAAAGAGAGTGGTTGTGCCTATGAGCTGAGCAGATGCCATTCACCACCGAACATGAACCAGGGCTTAAAAAGTAAATCTCCGGAGAGACTGACCGGAGACACAAATGTTACAGCTACTTCCTGCGCCAAGCTGACCATGAAGCTCCAAGAGGGGGAATCTGACTCCGTCCCTGGCCAGTTCCGTTCCAGCATCAGGGGTCAGTAAACATGCAGGTCACTGCAGGACGCTGGCTGGGCTTAAAGCAGGGAATCAGTTCCCTCCTCTCCTCCCCACCCCCAGTGACCCAGTGGTTGCACCTACGAGCTGTGCAGATGCCATTCACTACTAATAAAGAAAAGAATATAGGTAGAATTTCCATTTGGTTCATTCGAATATTTCGTGTCTGGCCATTCAACAAACCCACACTCCATTTTCTATCTTGATTAAGTATATTCATATGCATATTTAAAACTTCAATGGATAAGAACCATCGAAATGATAGTTCACTGTGATGCAGGTGAGACAGAAGCAGCAATGGCGGTGGGTCTCTGTGTTCACTCACAATTCCCAGATTCTTTAATATTTTCAAGAATAAAAATCTTGAATAATAAAGATACTCAGATCAGAATCTTCCGATTCTGAGTAGAAAAGTTTATTGTAAAGTAGAAGAGAAAAGGAGTTCCCCAAGGGTGGAGGAACTTAGTATAGGACTAAGTTAAAAGTAAAGGGGTTTTGGTTCGAGCCCAAGTAGGCGGCTCCAAGAGGCGGGAAGCACTGGGAAGTCATCAGACGGAGGCATGGTCACCCCTTCCCCCTCCATCGTGATGAGCCCGGTTTCCCGCCCAGGAGCCGCTGACGGCCCGGCATCCAGAGTCTTGCAGACGGCTCGGGAGGCGGGAGCCTGGCTCGCGCCGGGCCTCAGCTGACTATGGAACCCCGAGGAGGGCAGATGGGCTTTGGGAGTGGACCCGTCGCCTCCGGGGTCCTGGAAGCAGCCGGATGGGACTCGTCCATCACACTAGCCACCATTTTCGTTGTCCAGACGCTGGGAAAATGTCCCAGGACCAGAGGACCAGCAAAGCCGGTTGGAGCCCAAGTAGGCGGCTCCAAGAGGCGGGAAGCACTGGGAAGTCGTCAGACGGAGGCGTGGTCACCCCTTCCCCCTCCATCGTGACGAGCCCGGTTTCCCGCCAGGAGCCGCTGATGGGCCCGGCATCCAGAGTCTTGCAGACGGCTCGGGAGGCGGGAGCCTGGCTCGCGCGCGGGCCTCAGCTGACTATGGAACCCCGAGGAGGGCAGATGGGCTTTGGGAGTGGGCCCATCGCCTCCGGGGGGGGTCCCGAAGCAGCCGGATGGGACTCGTCCATCACACTAGCCACCATTTTCATTGTCCGGACGCTGGGAGAATGCCCCATGACCAGAGGACCAGCAAAACCAGTTCGAGCCCAGGTCGCGCGGCCGCTTGCGGTGGGCGCTTGTTGGGCCACTAGGGTGGTGAAACAATGATGTTTTTTGGTACACTGCATTCCGCGAACAGCAGGGGGTTTGCTGAGAGGGAGATATACAGAGGAAGGAGATGACATATAGAGCCTGCCGGGTGGTTGGGATTCGGGAGGGGGAGGGAGACAGGACGTTGGTGATGGGAGATGGGTTCGGGTGGAGGGTGCATGTTGGAACCCTGTGGAGCCAGGACTCCACATGAGCATCCTTCAATTAAAAAAAAAAGGAGAAAAGGTAGAATAAATAAATAAATAAATGAATATCTGCAGGGCTAGCCACAATTGTGAAAAGAAGAGGGAGAGAGATGCAGAGATAGAGAGAAAGAGAGGAAGCAGGGCTACCTGCTATTAAGGCAGCCTGGGGGGTGAGTGGGAGGGGGTGGGGGTACATTGGTGGTGGAAATGGGGTACTGGTGGAGGAATGGGTGCTGGAATACTGTATTACCAAGAACCAATTGCACCTTTGTAATTGTATGTCTCACGGTGGTATAATAAAGAATAAAAAAAAAAAAAAAAAAAAAAAAGGGGTTTTGTGTAGATCCTTTTTAAAAGCCCTTTGCATTGTTATCAATCAAGTACCACAGAGAATGCAGGGAAGTTTTAGGGTGGTCTGGCTGGTTTTAGTCTTTCTGGCATTTCGCTCAGGAATCGTTCAATATCTTAGTCTTGTGACTCCTAGTTCTGGGACAGAATAGTATGGTCCTAGGGAACTCCAGGAATATTAGAGATAGAGCCTTAGGAGGAGACATGGTAGATTAATGGGGAGAACTGGAACAGCTGGCAAGAGGAAACTTGGCTTCCTCTTCGTACCTGGCCAGAAAACAAAAGGTAAAAACAGGCAGCTTCCAGAAGGGACCACAAGCATGAGGAGCTCTTTTTGTATTCCAAGAGTTCTGTTCATGTACAGATTTAAATTGTGAACATGGGACCGGATCAATAGCACAGTGAGTAAGGCATTTGCATTACATGTGCTAAACCAGATTCAATCCCTGCATTCCATATGGTTCCCCAGAACCACCAGGAATAATTCCTTAGTGAAGAGCCAGAAGTATCCCTGAGCATTGCTGAGCATGACCCAAACAGCAAAAAAACAAACAAAAAAAAAACAAACAAAAAACCTCTCAGAGGCCAGAAAACTCATGCACTACAACCACAGTCATTCTCAAGGTTGGGGTTCCACGGCTCGACAGAGCCCCAACCAAGAGAGAAGTCGAATTTACGCCCAGGTATGTGGAACTCGGTGACCAAGTCCACCAGGCTTTCCAGGGAGCTGAAGCTGGGGCCCCTTCCCCACTCGATCCCCTCCACATAGGCTGGGGTCACCCCGAACTGCTGCTGATGTTGGCGGCCAGAATGCAGGTACACAGGCTCAACAGAGCTTCTGACTGCCAATGGGGCGTACTGAAAGGGGGCAAGTTCTGGCCTTTGCCTGCCCCCAACAGACTCTCAGAGGCTGAAAAACCTTGCACAACACAACCACAGTTTTCCTCAAAGTCCAGTCTCCACATATCAACACAGCCCTACTCCCATAGCGTGCAATATTTCAAAACCTGGTATAGTCACCTAGCAGGTATCCCATCACATTTCATAGAAACGCAAGTGTTTGGACACAATGTGTGTCTGTGAGAACATATCGAAAATTTCCTATACACTGTGCTCAGATGGCACAATGGAGTTTTAAGAATCTCCAATGAGTTTCGTCTAAGACCATATTCACCAACTTGCTTAGAGAAGTGCCCCCAACGAGCAGTATAGAATAGATTACTCTGTGTATGCATAAGATAAGCTTAGAGGTTGAGATGAATGTGAAATAGGTGTTGTCTATAGGTGCAGTGGTGGTGAGTCCCTGCTTGACAGTAGAGAACCACTGTGTTCTGGAAACCCAGAAAGTTAATCCAAGAACAGAATCACCAGATATCCACAGAACACCCCCTAAAACAAAAGCCATGACTTTGTCAATACCATTCCCTTGCATGGGCTGTAGTGATCAATATAATTGATGCCGGCTAAGGTAGCAGGCGAGGGATGGGGATGGAGGGTGGGTGAGAAGTAGGTGTCTTTGATGGTGATGGCCACACTGGTGGTGGGATGGTGCTGAACGATGAGTCTTTTCTGACCACTGTATTGTGAAAAGCTTTGTACTTTGTAAATCACGGTGTTTAAATAAATAAACTTATTTTGCTTACTATAAAATGTAACTAAATAAAAAAAATCCAGAAAGGAAAAATAATTGTGAACATGGATTTTTGATCCACAAGATCCCAGATACTGTGATGAGATTAATCCACCAAATGAGAAGGCAAAAGGTTCAGAGAGCCCTAAAGAAAGACCAATGGCTTCAAAATGGCATCGACTGTGGGTTAAATGTGTATCAAAAGTGAGGAGCTAAGTCAGGCCTGGAGAGCTAGTAGACCAGGCAGGAAGTTCGCCTCACATGCAACTAACCTGGGTTCTATCCCTGACATCCTGCCAGGAGTGATCCCTGAGCATAGAATAAGAAAAAGCCCAGAGCACAGCTGTTGTGGCCCAAAAAATATTCAAAAGTAAGAATTTAAGCTTACATAAGATCTTTTTTCTTTGAAGTAAACAGTGGCAGGAGAACTCTCTGCTTCTAAATAATTAGAAGTGACTGAAGAGTCTGAAGTAAAATGAAAAGTCAGGAAATACATGTGCAAATACAATGGTGTCATTTCCTAAGGAACTGTCAGATTATTTGACATTCTGAGAAAAAATAAAATAATCTGGCATGACCCAAATGCCAGCTATGCTTTTCACACACACAAACACACACACACACACACACACACACACACACACACACACACACACACACAAAGAAAAACTTGTATGACATTGGGGTGGGGGGGTGCTTGGGGGAGGTCATACCCGATGATGCTCAGATGTTACTCCTGACTCTGCACTCAGGATGGGATGCAGGGATGGAGCCCAGGTCGGCTGCTTTCAAGGCAAACACCCTCCCCACTGTGCTATCACTACAGCCCTACATGACATTGTTTTTTATTTTCTTCCTCTTTATCCAAAGAAGGAAAAGCAACCATGAAAATCCTCTCATATTCTTCATTCCGAAGTTCAAGAGATTTCTTAGGTCAAAAGAGGAAATCAGAAAACCCTTGCGATTACTGCTAAACCAAATTAACACCAAAAGTTCGTGCTACTCACTAGCAGATTTGAAGACTTCCAGTCCTCTTGTTTGCACAGGCTGGTTGGTCAGACATGGCAGGTAAAGATGATTCATGAAGCCGAAGGCAATGGCCCAGGACCCATCAGTATACTGACACAGGGAAAACTGCCTAGACACAAGCCCTGTATCAGGGGTCTCCAAGTCCAAGATTACCCAGACTCAGGTCTCCCGCAGATGAGTGCATCTGGAAAGACTACCTGGCACCAAGGCCTCCTACCCAGAGAACACCGATTTTGACCCTACCATTACTCTCATGTCCATTGCAATTCTGCCCCCATTCCTTAGTTTATCATGGGGAAACCCCAAATGGCTGCCCAAGCACGAGGGAGCGGAGCCAGAGGGAACACCCAGGGATCTAGATCTGTAGGGACAGGAAACCAGGCAAAGTTCAAAACTGGAGAACAAGAAAGAGCTGCTCTAACAAAAACCCTGGGGAATGTTCCCACTCTTGCGGTGACCCACTCCAGTGACTAAGGGATATATTCTTTCTTTCACTTCTTTAAACCTTTGAAGTGTATTATTATTATTTTCTCTCTTTAATTAGTGACATTTCTGTTATTTTTAGCCTGTTTAGTGTGTCCTTTGTTAATTTTTTAACTCTTCTCTCTGGAAGACAGAAACTGGAACCAAGACACAACGCAATATTTTGGTTTCCAGCTATCTGAACTAATATACACTCAAAAGAAGTGACTGGTTATTGAATGAGAGCTGTCAGTGAACATGATGTGGGTAAAGAAGAAAGATTAATAGTGTTTCAAAAGGAATTGCTGCATTTAACCCATCATTTCCAGACTAATACCAACCTTGGTTTTGTGAACCATTTATATACTATGATTTTCCAGTATTACATAAATGAAAACACTCTAGCAATATTCAAAGATTTAATGTGAATTTTTTAAATTTCAGTAACCAATTTTGTTGGGCGATATCCTTAGAACAAGCAAAAGGATACAACGAACTATTGTTTCTCTACAGTATAGAGCTAAATACAGTGTAAATTCAGCTGTAACAGAGGGAAAAATGAAAAGGAGAAATTAAAAAGCATCTTTTAGGTCAACTCAATTCCTGTTTATCTATTCCAATTTTTTTCAATACATAAAGTCCACAGAATTATTTGAACAATCTTATTTTTAATCAAAACTGAAAAATGTAATTGCCAGCCATTAGAATTGAAGTTAAATATAATCACTATTTTTAAGGTTTATAAGATCAACAGCAGCAGGTTACATATTTGATTAGACTTTTTACCTATGCAAATATCATTCATCTTGCCACATCATTTGCTTTAGGCCCTCAACAGACTCTTTAATCACAAATATATCCACAGGTCCATCAAATCTTACTTATCATTTATTCTCATATTCTAAATTACATGAGATACCAGCTCCAGCTAGATATTATTCTTTACGAATTATGTGCTAACTAAACATTGTCAATTCTCTCAAGACTACCTAAATATTGTTTTCCCAAACTCCTTTAGGTTCTGGAAGTCTTCCTTGATTTCAGTTCATTCAGAGCTTGGCATTTTCAGTAGATGAAATTTGAAAATAGTTTCAAAATAGCTTCTAACCTCTAGTCCAGCAGAGTTAAACTCTAGGGGAATTTCCTTAAGAATTTCAATTAATGAAATTGAATTGAACTATCTCTTTTTTTGTGAAGACAAGAGATGAGTTCTAGAAAACTGGACTCTGAACAAAATCTCTTGGCAGCCATTTACAGATCCATAATCTAGTGGAAAATTTTAAAATTCCATCACAAAGTTATTATGACTGTACTGTAAAATCAAAATGTTTTTACTTTCAAAAGAGAAGCATACTTTTACAGTTTAAAAACAAGTGAACTTTCTGAACAAAACAGTTGGCATTACTTTGAGCAATCGCTAATTTAGGAAGAGAAAGAACTTACCTCAAGTCTATAAAAAAGACACTTTCCTTGGACAACTTAAGAATAATTGGACACTGAAAAAACCTGTTAATACTAGTGCTGGAATTGCAGGCCAGCTGAAATCCTCTCTCTCTTACTGCAATCATTTCCTCTTTCCCCTCATTTTTCCATTAACCCACATTTTTCTAAATGAAATAAAATTTATATCATCAATATTAATTTTATAGGAGAAACGTTCCCTGATTTTGTATCACATCTAGCAGTACTCAGTGTCAAAGCCTGACACTGTAATCTGGGGTCTCTCCTGGTAGCGCCAAGGGACCATGTGGCGCTTGGTATAAAAACTCAGCCTCCCACATGCGTGTAGCCTTTTGAGCTCTCTCTTAGCCACATACATCCTTTTCTTCTCTCAAGAATCAATATAAATTCTAGGTTTAAAGCCCCAGTTCACAGTCTGCCTTGTAAAAAAATTAATTTTTAACTTATTGAGTCATGGTGAGTACTTAGTTACACAGTTGTTCACGATTGAGTTTGAGTTGTCAATATCTGAGCACCCATCCTGTCACTGGTGTCCACTTCTCTCTACCAAAGTGCCCAGTTTCCCATTTGCCCCTAGTCTGCCTCTATGGCACTTTTCTTTTTTCCTTTCAGTCACCGGTTGCAATACTGTTAGTAAAAGGGTATCATGCATATAACTTACAGAGAACAAGAACAACCAGTATTGGTGTGGATGCACGGATTTGGGAGATGTGGGGTGATAGGGCCCCATATTCAGAGCTGCTGGGAATGTTGGCCAGCCCTACCTTTTGAAAAATAATATGGATATGGACAGTACTAAAAAACTAGGAAATGAGCTTCCATACAATCCAGCACTGCTTTCTTATCCATGTTTTCAGCAACTATTATAATTCAAAGTGATTATTTCCTCTTTTTAAAATATTATAGCATATATATGTGTGCATACATATATAAAAATAAAAAAATTCAAAGCAGTAAATGCCCATTTGACATTAAGAATCATAATTACAAAGCTTGGCACAGCCTGAACTCCCAGTACATATATGTGTGTGTGTGTGTGTGTGTGTGTGTGTGTGTATATATATACATATATATATATAAGAGAGATCAGACTTGCCAAACTTTATAATTATGCTTCTTAATAGATAAAGTACATATTATATAAAGTACATATATACATATATGTGTATATATGTATATATGTGTATATACATATACATATATGTGCATATATGTACTCCCAGCTCATATACATATATATGAACTGGGAGCTCAGACTTTCCAAGCTTTTTAATTATGCTTCTTAATGTCAAATGTGCATTTACTGCTTTGAATTTTTTAATTTTTTTATATATACACATATATATGCTATAATTTTTTAAAAGAGGAAATAGTCATTGAACTGTAATAGTTGCTGAAAACATGGATAAGAAAAACAGTGCTGCAATGTGTAAGAAAGGGAAGCGAGAAGGAGAGGGAGAGGAAGAGAGAGAGAGAGAGAGAGAGAAAGAGAGATAAAGAACCTGCCTTGGAGGCAGGCTAGGGGAAGAGGGGAGGGAATTGGGGACATTGGTGGTGGGAGATGGGACTGGTGGAGCGATGGGTGCTGGAACACTGCATGACCAAAACCCAAACATGAACATCTTTTTTTGTTTTGTTTTGTTTTGTTTTGTTTTGTTTTGTTTTGTTTTGTTTTGCTTTTTTGGGTCATACCCGGCGACACTCAGGGGTTACTCCTGGCTCTGCACTCAGGAATTACTCCTAGCGGTGCTCGGGGGACCATATGGGATGCCGGGATTGAACCCAGGCCGGCATAGGCCGACCGCGTGCAAGGCAAACGCCCTACCCGCTGGGCTATCGCTCTGGCCCCAAAACATGAACATCTTTGTAATTGTATATTTCACAGTGGTATAATAAAATATTCAAAAAAAAAAGAAAAAAAGAAAAACAGTGCTGGATTGTATGGAAGCTCATTTCCTAGTTTTTGTGTATACATACATACATACATACATATATATATATACACACAAAATAGTTGTAACCTTTAACATTATGTATATATTTACATAAGCACATAGAATACATTATGCAAGGTTTTTCTAGATACTTAGATCACATTTTTATGACACACTTCAAAATTGTCCTTTACATAAGAGTGAAAAGAGAAGAATCACCAAACTAGTCAGGAAAAAATAACATTAGAACATCAGAACGGATAGGCCAATTGGCAGTCTGACCCAAAATTCAGATCTCCCACAGTCACTTAACATCTGTTTTCATCACTTACCCTTAATGCAATCATTTAACCAGAAAGCAAATTAAATCATAATAGTAACTTTCTGGCCAATATATGTATTTATTGACACATCGAACTGGCGGAAAAGTATAAACAACACACTTTTCTATAACACTTTCACAATTGTTCTAAGAAAGAGAATTTTGAAGCACCTTTTAGATCTGATTTATTTATTGTAATTAAGGCATCATGATTTACAAAGCTATTCATACTTGAGTTTCAAGCATTGAAACTCAATGTTCTAGACCAATCCCATCACCAGAATCCCACCAGCAGTTTCTTCAGTTTCTCTCCCACTTCCCAGACAAGTACATTCTTTGACAGCTACATTTTAAGTTTGGTTGTTGTAGTTTGGCTCTCTCACCTTTTGAGGAGCTGCTTTAAAAGTATTTAAAGGAGTTTCAAAGAAAGAGAAAAGTATTCTCATGATTGACAACAGAGTGTCAACTTGAGTGACATACTGCTTTTAGATCACAATTATTTGGTACAATACTAAGCAGCAATGCTAAATCCTTTAAATAAATTTATTTTTAAATGATAAATAAGCCCACCACTGCATCTATATACATGCCGGCATCTGTGACCACAAATTCTACCTTCTTTCTAAATAACAACAATTCAGCCTGTGCTCCTAGCTAAGATCAATCTTCCATCTATGTATTAGATTCAATCTCCTTAAACCCACTTAGGGACATTGATTCAGCTCCTTTCCCCAACTCAAATATGAGCAGGCTGTCCCTCATGTATTTCAATACCATAGGCAAACAAGCCGCAATTTCTCCCAGTTCACTTTTCAAAAAATGTTTTGGCTCTCTCAACTCTTTGGCCCTGTACCTTAGATTTCAATCATCTCTCCGGCCCTTCATGGTTTTACTAATTTGAATACATTGTTTTAACTCTTATTTCCAATATTTAGTCTCTTGTTCTCTACAATCACGAGGAACTCCTACCAAATCACTCCTATCAAGGTCATAAATTACCCTTTACCTTGATAAATTTCATGGTTATTTCTTAAATTATATTACCTGACACAAATAATCTGCCCTCAAGACTGGCACATGTCCAAAAGAGCAAGAATAACAAGTGCTGGCGTGGATGTGGGAAAAGGGGACACTCATCCATTGTTGGTGGGAATGCCGGCTGGTACAGCCTTGCTGGAAAACAATATGGACATTCCTCCAAAGACTAGAAATTGAACTCCCATTTGACCCAGCCATACCACTCCTGGGAATATACTCTGGGAAACCAAAAATACGCAGCGGAAACACCATTCCTACTTTTATGTTCATAGCAGCACTATTCACAATAGCCAGAATCTAGAAACAACCAGAGTGCCTGAGAATAGATGACTGGATAAAGAAGCTTGGTACATCTACACAATGAAATACTATGCAGCTGTTAGGAAAATGAGGTTATGAAATTTGCCTATAAATGGATGGACATGGAGAAGATCATGTTGAGTGAAATTAGCCAGAAGGAGAGAGACAGATATAGAATGACTGCATTTATTTACATGACATATATGTATATATACATACATATTATGATACCAATATCCAAGGTCAAGTGAAACATGTATCAGGAGGTCTTGTCATAGGTGGAAATTATCACAAATGTGTGGGAGTCAGAGGCTAGATAAGACAGAAAATGGAACAGTGTGCTAACAATTGTCGAAAGTGCTAATACCAACCTAGAACTGAGCATTAAATACAGGCAAAAGATACACATGACAACATTTTAATGTATGTACTGTAATCCACAATCTGGAAGGGAAGGAAAATAGAAAAATATAGAGAGAAAGGGAAAGAAATAAAGAACCTGCCACGGAGGCAGGCTGGGGAGGGGGAGAAAATCAGGGACATTGGTGGGGGAGATGGGCACTGGTGGAGGGATGGGTGCTGGAACACTGTAAGACCAAAACCCAAATATGAACATCTTTGTAATTCTATATCTCATGGTGGTATAATAAAATACATTAAAAAAAAGTCTACCCTCACCTGACTTCCAGAACACTGAAATGCTTTTTAATTCTTTTGATTCTTTATGGCTTTCCTCTTACTTCCCCAATTGATAACTGACCAGTGTATAAGTGTTGGATGACTGACTTAGCTAGCTTGGGAGCTTTGCTATTTTATCCACTAAAAGCTTAATCTATTTACATATTCTTTTTTTAATATTTTATTATACCACCAAGAGATATAAAATTACAAGACGTTCATGTTTCAGATTCAGTCACACAGAGCCCCAGCACCCATCCCTCCACCCATGCCCATCTTGTACCACCAACGTCGACACCTCCCCCAATTCCCGATCCCGCCTCCATGGCAGGTTCCCTATCGCCTCCTCTCTCTCCCCCCAAGACATTCATGTTTAAGATTCAGTCATACAGAGTTCCAGCACCCATCCCTCCACCCATGCCCATCTTCCACCACCAATGTCGACCACTTCCCTCCCCAATTCCGATCCTGCCTCCAAGGCAGGTTCCTTATCTCCTCCCTTCTCTCTCCCCACAACTCGCTTCCCTTCCTTACACATTGTGGATCCCAGTAAATACATCCAGAGGTTATCATGTGAATCCCCCCTGACTATAGTCAAAGCACAGTTCTCAGATGGCATCATTTTAAATGATTATCAGCAAACAGTTCCCTACTCTGTCTTACCTAGCCTATGACTCACGTTGTGGTATACCGGATTTTGAGATGAAGCCGGCGCGTCATGGGGATAGGGTTGTGTCCAACTGTGAGTCCAGACTGAAGGATGACTGTGTTTGTGTTGTGCGAGGCTTTCTGGCTTCTGGGAGCCTGTCAGTGGAGAGGCCAAGGAGCAAAAGCTGCCCCCACTCCAAGACACCCCATCAGTCTACCACGGGGTGGTCAGGTAGACTCCGCCCTGCACCTTAATACCTGGTGTCGGCCGAAATCCCTACAGCAGTTCTGGGTGGGGTTGCCAAGCCTTTGTGGAGGGAGCCAAGGTGGAGGGGAGATGGCGCGACTCCGGGTAGTCGCTGAGTCCCGCATCCCTGGGCTTGAACTCGGCTTCTCTCTTGGGTTGGGCTGTGTCCAGCTGTGGAGTACAGAGGATGACTGTGGTTGTGTTGTACGAGGTTTTCTGACTTCTGGGAGCCTGGTGGAGGACAGGCCAAAGAGCAAAAACCTGCCCCAAACAAGATGCCCCCATCAATCGACCTCAGGGCAGGCAGGCAGACTCCGCCCTGCACCTGAATAACTCGTGTCTGGCCAAGAGCCCTAGCAGCAGTTCCGGGCAGGACTGCCAGGCCTTTGTGGATGGAGGCAAGGTGGGGGGGTGGTGGCCAGGTCCAGGCTCCATACAAAGCATGGTTGGTGTAGTCGTGGAGTCCCGCATGCCTGGGCTTGAACTCCGCTTCAAACCTGGGTCAGGCTGTGTCCAGCTGTGGAGTCCAGATATGAGAATGACTGTGGTTATGACGTGCGATGTTTTCTGATATCTGGGAGCCTGGCAGAGGACAGGCCAAGGAGCAAAAAACCTGTCCCCACTCCAGGCGCCCCATCAGTCTAGCACAGGACGGGCAGGCAGAGATTCCGCCCTGCACCTGAATACCTGGTTGTCCAGCCAAGAGCCCCAGCAACAGTTCAGGGTGGAGTCACCAGGCCTTTGTCGGGAAGCCAAGGTGGGGCAGGGGAGGTAGCCCCAGTCCAGACTCCCTAAAAAGCCTGCTTGGCTTAGTCACTGAAACCTAGGCTTGAACTCGGTTTCTCTCTTGGGCCGGCTGAGGAGTCCGGACTAGTGGGTGACTGTGATGCACGCCGTTTTCTGATATCTGGGAGCCTGGCAGAGGAAAGGCCATGGAGCAAAAACTTGCATCCACTCCAACACCCAATCAGTCTAGCACAGGACAGGTGGGCAGAGACTCCGCCCTGCACCTGAATAAGTGGTATGCAGTGGAGAGACAAAACCAGGGTTCATACTAATGAGATCTCTCTTTTTTGTAAACACTGATGGAGGGTGTGACAGTTACAGATGTCTCCTTGACTCTTAATGAGTAACTTCTGACTTATTATTATACATCTACTAAGACTTCTATTTTATTTAGGTCGGGCACAGCTCCTCTTTATACCCACTGGACCCAGCGTGGGACAGAATTTACCAGGAGACTACCACCTTGGCTATGTTGAGACTATCATTTAAGATTATAGGAAAGATCATACTAGTTTGCTCTCAAGCACGTCGAGTGTGACCCTTTCAGTATATGGAGAACAAGATACTCAGAATCACCCTGGTGTAGATAATAAATAAGAAGGACCTTGTGGGTACATCTAGATTACATGAAGCCCATGAAATTAAGGTGTATTACTTTATACCAGTTCCCCCTCTTTCTCTCAGGGTTATACATAAGGGATAATCTCAGAAGTAGGGATTAGTCCTTCCTGTAATCCTTTGTTTATACCTGTAGTAGATATAAACCTGGCACCACCCTTCTACACTCTCCTACGATCTAGAAGCTGTTTAGGGTTCTTTGTTGACAGGACCCTCCCTGTCAACAGGTAGGATTACCTTGGTATATATAAGGGGACAGATTTGAGGTACTCTATTCCTCTTTGGTGGGACTCCTTTCTGGTAGGACCCTCCTTGGTAGGACTCCTCTCATGGTGGGATTCTCTTTGGTGGGACACTTGGGCTCTCGTGTAAGGACTAAGTTCTGACCAGAGCTAGAATTATTTCATTATATTGGATTGAGGTGGTAGAGCTTTTTAAAGGCTTTTTTGAAACTGCGCTGGACTTGTGAGTTTTCATCTGTTCCCGGCGGCCTCAGAAGTAGAAGAGAACTTTTGTACTGATACTGTAGGGGATCCCAGCGGCTTCCCAAATATAAGGACAGGGCCTAGAACATGGAAGGTGATCAATAAATTGATTCATTTATTGAGTCAACACATGAATTACTCTTGTTAACACATTGACTAAATATCAAAGTAGTTTAGAAACAAACTACTTCATGAGTTTCCATTGAGCCTGGTCTCGGGAATTGTGAAAAAACAAATTTCCTTGTTAATTATTGCCTAGTTCCATTTAAATGTCCATAAGGATGAAAACATATGCATTATTGAGGACTAAAACTTGTTCATGCATGTTCATAGTGGCAGTATACTATGATATAACCATGCCAGGGAATATTATTCAGGAATAAAAAACAAAGATGTAAATGCTAGAAATTTGATGAAATAGAAAAAAAGTTATACTAAATTTTAAATTTAGTCAGAGGAGGCACTGGAATCAATTGTATTTTTTATTTGTATGACTGAAAAGTAAATATTCTACCTGAAAATTTTCTGTCTGCAACTTTCAAAGAAAAAAGCAGAATGTTTACATTTCTTTAGATAGTTTCTAAGACATAAACTCTGAAAAACATATTTTTAAAAATTCATATAAGTTCTAAGATCTTTCTAATTAGATGAATAATTACCACTTATAATTACTTAAGTATTTTTTAAACATTTTATTATACCACCGTGAGATATACAATTACAATGTTGTTCATGTTTGGAGGTTTTGGTCACATAGTGTTCCAGCACCCTGCCCTCCACCAGTGCCCATTTCTCACCACCAATGTCCCCAATTCCCTCCCACCTCCCATAGGCTGCCTAAATGGCAGGTTCTTTATCTCTTTTCTCTCTCCCTCTCTCTCTTTTCCTTCTCTTACACATTGTGGGTTGCACTACATACACTTTGAAGTCATCATGCGCATTTTTTTTGCCTGTATTTAATGCTCAGTTTTATGTTGGTATCAGCCCTTTTGACATTTATTCACACATGTTCCCTTCTCTGTCTTACCTAACCCCTGACTCCCTCACGTTTGTGGTAATTTCCACTTTTGGTAAGACCACCTGATATATTTATGTCATGCAAATAAATGCAGTCATTCTATGTCTCTCTTTTTCCTTCTGATTAATTTCACTCAACATGATCCTTTCCATGTCCATCCATGTATAGGCAAATTTCATAACTTCATTTTTCCTAACAGCTGCATAGTATTCCATTGTGTAGATGTACCACAGTTCCTTTATCTAGTCATCAGTTCTCAGGCATACTGGTTGTTTCACCTTTAGGTATACAATTACAAGTGCTCATGTTTGAGTTTTGGTTCTACAGTGTAATTACTTAGGTATTTGCTTCCAGTCAAATTTATATATCAGTACAGGTTTCTTTGACATGTGAAGACTTTATAGCCCACTCATATTCTCTTCATAATCAATATACTAATATGGAAGGATTTATAAATGGATATAATTATAAATCCAGTGTGTTTACCAGTTTATAGAAACACAACATATTCTATACTATCATGAAGGACTTAAATGTTATACTTTTGAATGCTTAATTCATTCTTGTTAGAGCTCTGGGTTCTTTCATTTTGAGTCATTGTTCAGGAGTACAATCTCCAACAATATTGTTCTTTTAGGAAAATATTTGCTTTAGAAGTCACTTTCAGGAATGTGTTATCATGGAAAGCAACAAAATGAATGATTATATGCTTTTAACATATACCACTCTTGCATATATGCTTTGGTTTTGTCAAGGTAGTATAAATGATGGAAAGATCCTGCAAATATGTGATTAAAATAATTGATATTCAAATGTAACATGCAGTTTTGACAAAAACAGATTGCAGGTCAGCATTGCAAAACTAATGGAAGTCACGCATTCAAAAGCTTCTTGGCATTAGCATAATGTACCTTAACAGCACCAAATCAAGAACCTCTGGGGAATCTAATTTTTAGTGATAAAGATAGAATAACTGCTGTATCCAAATAGGTGCTGCTCTTCTCTAACTGCGATCACTGTACAAGGCAGCACCATATTCTAATGACAGTGCCATATGTTCAGAACATATTTAGAACTCCACCTTTGAAAACATCACGACAGCCCACATCACATGCTTTTCTGATATTCTCAGAGAGCCACATGTTCATATTTTGAGGGAGAACTGTTTTTCCTTTTTGTTTTGAGAACAAGGTACTTGGTGTCAAGCCCAATAAATAAGGTGAATGCTAAACCTAGCTAATACTTTCATACTATCTTGAACCTACAATAAAATTTAGCTACAAATAAAATGGCGGTCCGATGGAGTTGGGGGAGGGGGGTCATCTGGCTTGTTGTGCGGCTCTGCTGGGGTGGCGGGCCAGGGCTAGAACCCACCATCCCTCCCGGGTGACTTCGTGAGCGGCTGGGCACAGGGAGAGCAAGTAGCAACTCTGCCCCATGTCTGTAAGTCTCTCTTTTTCCACATCCGGACTTCCCTCTCATCAGAACTCCACCCAGCGACAGCCTATCACAGCCCGTCTCATCGAGTTCCACCCCTGCAGCAGTTTTTTTTTTCAATCCGGCCCAGGTATGCTGAACCAGAGACTTACAGACATGGGGCGGAGCTGTTACTTGCTCTCCCTGTGCCCAGCAGCTCATGAGGCGCCCGGAGGGATGGCAGGTTCAAGCTCTGGCCCACCACCCCAGCAGAGCCGCACAACATGCCAGATGACTCCCCCACTCCATCGGGCCGCCATTTTCCACATCCAGACTTCCCTCTCATCAGAACTCCACCCAGCGACAGCCTATCACAGCCCGTCTCGCGCGCCACTTGCTGCCGCACAGTTCCTCTATAAATGCTATATTTAGAGGTGACTACAAAGGTATGTCACCTGCACGGCAAAGCTGGCAAGCTGCCCTGTTTTATTTGATATGCCAAATACCAGTAACAATTATATTAGTTCATTCCCATGACCTAATATAATGGTTTGAGGCTCTTTATGTTCCTGGAGCGAATAGATGCTCTTGGGCTCTACTAGCATGAGACAGGACATATGGAGATATTACTGGTGCCCGCTCTAGCAAATAGATGATTAACGGGAGGATAGTGATAGTGATAGTGATAGTGATACAAATAAAAAGGCAGATGTCCTCATAAAGATTATGAATTTGCTCTAAAGTTGAGTCCAAACTGTATTGGATCATTGCAGTGGGACTCAAGAGTGTGAAATTTCCAAGATAGTCAGCTTCAACATATATCACTTTGAGAAAAAATTTGGGGCCTTTTGTATTATAAAAACTTCCTGTCGGTGGACATTTTATAACTAGGTTCTCAGAAGCCAATCTTCCCCCATCGCTCTGTTTCCAATTTTAAAATTAGCTCCATCATGGACTATAGGCAGCCCATGGCTTTATTAAAACAAATAATTGTAGAGTCCAGAGAGATAATATAGAGATGAAGCATATGTCTTGCACACACAGGCAACCCAGCTTCCATCTCCAGAAACACATATGATCCCCTGAGCACGACCAGCAGTAATCCCTGAATACAGGGCCAGAAAAAAGTACTGACACTACCAAGGATGGCCTCAAAACTGACATAATAATTGTAATAATCTTAATAAATAAATTCTTTTATCTTTTAAAATTTCAAATGACTCTATAAATGGAAAAGCAGAAAAAGACATAAGATCTCAGAATACTTTATTTATATTTGCTAATCCTAAGTGCTGTCTTCTGAACACACTGAACATGCTAATTATTTCATACTTATAAGACCACAGTATAATATATTAATATAGTTGCTTCACTTTTAAATTGAGAAACTAAAGTCAGAAATATAAGAGACCATAAAAATAATCACATAGGTCAAAAGAGACTGCCAGGATCGGAAGAACTTACCTTAACTTTATAGGTAAGGTCTAGCAAAGTCAGCTGAATGACATATTTTAAAAGCATCCAGCTTTCGTACCCTTAGAAGACGTTCCTATCTCCTCACACATGCAATCACAATAGCACCATAAACAGCAACAGCATGAATAGAACCAACATAAACTATGGGAGCAGGATGTGTCTAGTGTCAGAAATGGTGCTAAATCCTGAATAGCCCCTGAGAAAAGCCCCCTGTTGGAGTCAACATTTTTGATAACGTAAGAGTTAAGTAGCCAAACTAAATATATGGACATGATTTGACTTATGAGGGAAATATAAAGGGCAGTTCAAAAAGGTTCGAATATTATGGGCCATTCCAATCCACTCAAAGCCTGGAAGACCAAATGGCACAGCAGTGAATAACGTGTAAAAGGACAGTGAAGAAATTATGGCCAGTAGCCGTATCAGTGCAGTGGCTCAACTGAAATTCTCACTTTCGTCTGTGTGTATGTGTGGTGCGAGCAGTCAGGCGCAGGACCTCATATCAAGAAAGCATGTAATCCACCAGAGTTACATCCTCAGGACTTCAGATGAAATTCAGTAAAGCAGACCCCATGAGCTAATGCATCAAATACTCACACTAGCCAAAAAAAGTTAAAAGTCAAAAATTGTCTTGTCCTTCACTCTTAATTCTACTAAACTTTGGATGAGTTCCTTGACAATCACAGGTTCTAGAAATTTGGATACAACTTCACGATTGTATTACTAAATGTATGCATATTCTTGCATTGTTTATGTTCTGATTCACTAATGGATGGGGGAGGCTACCATTGCTTAGCTTTAAGACTAATATCATTTTGGGGGAAAGGCCTCCCAAGCAGTGCTCAGAAAAGTGGGGGCTGTGTCCTCTGAGATATAAGTGAACCGTGTCAAACAATTCACTGCTTACATCCTACCAGAGCCACCCTAGCCCTGCTGGCAGGTCACCAAAGCTATACCAGTGTCTGCTCAAGGGGTCGTGCTGTGCTCGAGATCCAGCCAGTGTCTCCTCCTGACTCCTGTGCTCTCTCCCCAGCAACAATAATAATTAATAATAATAATAACAATAATAATAATATCAATAATAATTTCTTGCCAATCCTCAAGTCGATGCAATCTTTGTGACCAGGTCTTCCTTAGAGCCTCTCTGAGGATGTGATATTTAAACTGAAACCAGAAAGATCGGATGGAGACAGTTATGCAAAGTTTCAAGGAAAGAGCATTACAGACGTGTTTAAAGAGCAGACTCTTACAAAGACTGATATTAGGGAAATGTCTCCCTATTTTGTCAACTCTTCCTTAATTTCTTTTTATATTGCATTTCCAATAGCCATCAAACTAGCAACCTTAAAAGATACAGGAGCTATTGTGAAGAAGAGAAGAGTGACTTTCATTTTCTATTTGGGATCTTATCTGCTCATAAACTCTTAATATCTTTATGCACAACACAATTCCCCAGCTGGATCCAAGGACTTCTATCTTTATATCAAATATGTTGTGTCGATTAAGACAAGCCCTTTCAAAAGTCAAGCTCCTACACATCCTGATAATACAAACAGTACAATCACATGCACTGCAGAGAAAACAGGAATGGACAAGGAGGTTTGTTGTAATAGTAAGGCCTGAATCAAAAGGAAACCATCAGAAAAAAATCTTAGCTTAGAAACACACAAGATGTACTGTAAAAGAGTGGCATAAAAAGCAGGGAGTAAGACTTTTCTTAAAGAGCTTACTCAATCAGGTATCTAGGCTTATAAACCTCAATTACTACTCAATCTCCTTTTTTACATGAAATTCCAAGAAGAAAGCAAATGGTCTAAGTTTACCTTTAAATTATTTTTAATAGGCTTCTAATGTGCACAGCACAATCTCCAACATTCAATGATAATAATAACTCCAGCATTACAAAGGAAGCCCAATGTGCCAGTGGAGCTAGTGTTGAAACACAGGCACAAATGGTTTAACTTCGCCATCTCAGCCAATGTGCATAGCAATCCCCAGGATGCGGGAGCTGTACTGATCAACAGGTTCCTAATTGCCACAAGAATTTGCTCAGGGGTCATTGAACATGTGGCATACTTGTCTGTGCAACTCCTCAAAAGGCACATGCCTAAGTGTGTACACTCCAGACCCCAGGCTGTACTGGGATTTCTGCATGTATCACTTTTCCATTCCCCATCAAATGTCCACTGCTGTTTACCACACTCAATTTCTGAGCTTTGTGGGCAGCAGGCTGTGTAATGGTGAAGGTGTCAGCTCCACTGCCGTCCATGGGCCAGTCAAACAAGGCAACATGCCAGCAGGTTGGAAGATGGTGCACTTGTGCCCTCAAAGCAACTAACATATCCGCAGAGTCACAAGAAGGGATTTTTGGTAGGAAACGAACAAGGAAGAAAGGGCAGGATGCAGATTACTGGACACCAGAATGGAAAATAAAATCCCATGGTGGTGCCCAGAGGCACACTCCATCTTGTTTGTAAACCTAAACCAAGTTAAGGCTTAGGCTTTGGGGGAAAGGGTAAACTGTCCTTAGGTTTAGGCTTTCAGCAAGGACAGCTGCCCTTTGCTGACACTGATCTTTGCCCCAATTTCAGTTCTTTCTAATCCACATTATTCTTTCCATTTTTTAATGGATAATTCAAAAAGTATATTACCAGTAAAATTTATACCCAAGCATTGGGTTAGGACAAAAATGAATAATATAGGCTTAATCCTGGATTTTACAGCACAAGCAAAAGCAAAACACCATCATTCAACAAATATATTAATACAATGTCCAGTAAGATAAACCCTCAGGGAAAAGAGGGGCCAAAGTGATAGTATAGTAGGTGAGGTGCTTGCCTTGAACCCCTGGGTTTGATCCCCGGCACCACATATTGTTCCCTAAGCACTGACAGAAGTGATCCATAAGTGTAGAACCAGAAATTAGCCTGAGCACAGCCAGGTGTGGCCAAATACATAGCAAAGAGCTATTTCAATTCTACTTACTTAATTAACCATTCATTGTAAAAGATTATAATTCACCAGGTGAAAGAAGTGGAAGGACAAAATACTTGGGAAGGGGAGAGACGTGAGAGCACCCTCTGAGGACAGCACCGTCCCCAGTCCTCACTGAGCAACCAGAAAACACCATGACCCCATTCCTATGGGGTGTTATAAAAAAATCAAGAGAGCAAAAACTACTACAGGAGTTAAGGCATGTGTCCCAACCTGGCTTGATTCCAGAACCACATGAGGAACAGCAGAACCTGATATCCACAAATAGTTACATTGCTGAAATATATTTTTCTCTAAATCTTAACTCCCAATCTACAAAACAGTAAAATTAATTTTTTTGAAAATTCATTTTCTCTCTTTAGTGGTTTATAGGCTTCAAATTAAGGACCCTTGTGATAAAATGTTAAATCAATGGAATTCATCATTGAAATCAATTTTGGCAAATCGGTTCTTCTAAAACAGAAACTGCTTGCTAGTTTTTAAGGAGAGAGAGAGAAGGGAGAGAGAGAGAATTCCAATAGAATTAAATATCTCCTTGTAATATAAGTAAAGATTTTAGTTGTCTGAGAATAGGTTTCACAAGATTAAAATATCTCGAAGTTTCAATGACAATATGCCTCCAATGTGTGCATACTTAAGTGTGTGCTCAAAGATTTTCATGCAAAGTTTATCATTGCTAGCATATTTTCGGTTATGTTTAAGAATGAATCATGAGCTGATCCACCAGTGCCAAGCAAGCCTCTCCACCACCCACAGGGGCACATCACCAATGCCCGGTCATTCAGAGTTTCTTGGCACTGAAAAATGAACACAAAATGAAAAAAAGCTGTTTTTCACTGGAATTGCTAGACTTGGGCTGCATTGACAATGTTCACTGGCATACGGTAAGAACTTCCACAATAGGACTTTTAAAAAAGGAATGTAGTTGAAAATATCAGAAAAAATAGCTATTATTTAATCTGTAATTCCATTAATTAAGGTTGAAGTCCATACAAGTCTTGCTCCAAGTTCAGGACAGTTCTTCAAAGTTTCCTGAGGTGATCAATTATATTTGTTTAGTTGTGATTTTTTGGTCCACACCTGATGCTACTGAGGAACTATTCTCAGCTCAGTACTAGGGAGTTGCTCCAGGTGGTGCTCAGGGAGCACCTGTATGCAAAGCTCTCTAGTACCTAATTCTCTTTTGTTAAACTAGATTGACTCTAACTGTCTGTCATCTGCAATAAAATTAATCTTCGTTTAGAAAATAACCCCTAAACTTAAGAATCATCTCCATAATTAAGGGAATCCAAACTGAAAGAAAGCCTAATTATCACTGTTTGCAAATGACATAATATTATATGTACAAACCCTTAAAGATGCCACAAAAAACCCTTCTAAAACGGCACCACTTTACAGTAAATTGATATGTAAAGTGTTATTCTACAAAAGCAGTATGCAGAGATTCATTGCATTTTTGTATTCAAGACAGTAAAAAGAAAACATTTATTTTTTTAAATCCTATTTACAATTGTGCTCTTCAAAAAACCAAGTGCCTGGGAATCAACAAAGAAAGAGAGAATTGTTAAAAAAAAAAAACCACTATAAATTACTACATATAAAAATAGAAGAAAATACAAGGAAATAGAAAGCTATTTCTTCTTTATAAGTAATAGCTTTAATGGCATATTATGTATGTACACACACCATTCAAAATATATAACAGTTTTGGGTATATTCACATAGCTGTGCAACCACCACTCCAGCTAATTTTAGAACACTGCATCACTTTATTCAGCAAAACCTTTTTGCTGTACCTTTTAGCAATGAACCCCTCAATTGCTCACTGCCTATTTCCAACCCAAAGCAACCTCTTATGACTCTTCGGAATTTAGGGGGTACTGCATACCTCACTAATTTATTCCTTTTTACTATCAACCAATATGTCCTATTTCATTGCCCATTCAGTTAATATGCTGGCTATTTTCCCCTTTTTATGATTAAGAAAAATGTTTCCATAAGTCTTTGTCTGTAACTTTTACACGGATATAATTCAGGAGTCAGGCAGAAGTTATTCTTATATATTAGTAACATTTTGTAAACTGAATCACAGTATCACCGTTACAAAGTAGTTCACAATTTGGGTTTTAGTCATATAATGTTCCAACACGTGTCCCTTTACCAGCCTACATTTCCCACCACCAATGTCCCCACAGTTTCCCTTCCACCAGCCTTTCTAATCACTGTTTCACTGACTTCCCGTAGATCATTGATAAGCTTGAGTGGGCACGAGTAACATCTCCATACTTCCTGTCACATGCGAGATTGCCCAAGGGCATCTGCCCGCTCCAGGAATATAAAGAGCCTCAAACCATTCCATCAAGTCATGGGAATGAGGTCTATAATTATGACTGGTATTCGGCATGTCATTACAACACAGGTAGCTTGCAAGGCTCTGCCGTGCAGGTGGGATACTCTAGTAGTCACCTCAAAACTCGAGCAATAATAGATGAACCACACAGCCGCAAAGCAGCCACGTGAGATGGGCTGTGATCAGCTCTTCTGCTGGGTGGAGTTCTGACAAGAGGGGGTCTGGATGTGGAAAATGGCAGCCCTCACGGTGTGGGGGTTCCTCTGGCTTCTTGCAAGGCTCTGCTGAGGTGGCGGGCCAGGGCTAGAACCCGCCATTCCTTTCGCCTCTCTAATAGGCACTTTTATTTTCTCTCTCTCTTTCTCTCTCTCTCTCTCTCTCATTCATGGGTTGGAAATATTAACATTGATAAAATAAATATCCTTCCCAAAATACAGTGCAGATTTAATGTAATCCCTATCAAAATTATCATGGTATCCTTCAAGGTCATAAAAGCATATGTTGCTAAAATTTGTATGCAACCTAAAACTCCCCAAGTAGTCAAAGCAATTTTGCGAAGAAAAAGAGTTCAAAGAGTATGTCACTAGGATAAAGGTAGGCCTTCAGATCAATGTAATTTAATTGATAGCCCAGATGTAAATGTACAGATAACTGGACAGTTAACTTATAATGGAGTCAATGAGCTTGGTTACTGTGTGGATATGGTGTATTGTGCTGAATCCTTTCCGGAAGCCAGCTTGCTTGCATGGTTGTCCTTCATCTAATGTTCTGCCAATCCTGTTCAGAATGACTCAAGTGAAGAGCTTGTAGATGACAGACAACAGGCAGATGGGGCAATAGTTGCCAATGTCATGAATATCTCCCTTCTTAAACAGTAGAACTGTCCTGCTGGTTTTCCATTGGGAGGGCACCTTGCATTCAGAGAGGTAGCATGTGAAGAGCCGAGCCAGTGTATTGATGAGTACTGAAGGCAGATTCTTCAGGTGTTCGGGACTGACTTTGTCTGGGCCTGGTGCTGTTCCCCCTTTACTGACGAAATGTCATGTCAGATTTCAAAAAGGGAGAACGTTGGGAGCGACATATCCATCCTGTGGAATTTGGTATGTGGGCAGGTGGACATGGCTATCAAAGAGATCTGAGTAGAAGTCCTGGATAATCTTCTCCATTGCCTTAATGGAAGATATGATAGCTCCATCAGGACGTTAGAGGGCAGTCATATTGGTGTTATAGTTAACCAAAGACAGGCGGGTGTTGCAAATGCTTTTCCTGGCTTCTGCTGCATTTCTAGTATTTCTGCTCTTCTCTCTTTGAGGTCTTCCTTTATCACTTCTATGCACTGCTTTGTAAGTTTGGATGTTAGCATTTGGTCGCCTGAGGCTCGCGTCCTGCCACGCTGGCAAATGAGCTCAAGAGGTTTTGAAGACAGGCATCGTTTTGTGGCTTTCTCTCTCTGGGCATTCTTCGCAAGTATGACATCATTGGTCTGACTGACATGAGGAGGCGTCAATTGCATCACACCATTTTTGACACTGGAGAAGAATTGTTCCTCAGAACATGCGATGAAAGAGGCATAGGTAGCGTCGGTGTCCTTGTCAACACGAACATGGCCATCAACATTTCTTTATTTGAATGCCCAACAAACCGGATAGGTCAATTACACTTGAAGGGATGTAGCCCATCGCCAGAAATTTCTATCTTCATTGTCTATGCACCAACATCCACATACAAGGAAGAAGAAATTGAGAAATTCTACATGGAACTGGATGAGTTCTATAAAAGATCACACCTTCTACAAGATCATAGTCGGTGATTTTAATGCCAAGATAGGACCGAGAAGATCAGCTGAAGAACTCCACATCAGGACCCTTGGCCTAGAATGGAACGAACAGGGTGAGAGACATCTGAGTCCATCATGTCCATCAAGACCATTCATGGGAACTCACAGTTCCAGAAGGCTGAATCGAAGCGTTGGACATGGGAATCCCCTGGTGGACAGTTCCACAATGAAATTGACCATAATTTCATCATCTTCAATTGATGGTCTTGCCTGACCGATGTGGCTGTCGTCCCAAAATTCCAAACAGGATCTGACTTCTGTCTCCTTTGTGTAAAATTCTACTCTACGCAAAAGGGAGAAAAGGCTGCAAAGTTTAAGAAGAGAACTCCCAGAACGACCACCAACTGGGAACTCTTTGGCACCATTGCAGCTACATGGGAAGATACCGTCATTGATGACATCGATGAAGAATACAACCAACTGGTTCAGCACCTCCATGATTGTGCGAATTATAACATTACTTACAATATTCTAATATCTGGAAACATCCAAGTGCTCAGTAACACATAAGTAGATAAAGATAGTATGGTACATATACACAATGAAATATTACTTGACTAAAAGGCTCGGTCAGCAAATGGTCGTGTCCTATTAGCTCCTAGGGCCTGCACACCATGCAGGCCACCGTGCCTTCTGGACTCGAGCAAGGATTGAGGGCCTCCACTCAGTCCCCAGCCTCAGGGACCAGTGGGTGTGGCCCTGAGCTCCAGCCACCACAGCCAACTGCCGCAAGACAGAGACTCCAGATCCAAGGCTGCACAGGCACGCGGCAGCTCTGCCACCACGGTTTAATCTTTGACTCAATATATTTTAGCACCAGGTCCTTTCAGGATCTTTCTCACTTGCACACTTCAATGATCATTCTATTTGCATCAAACTGGAGAGGTTATGGGGAATGAGGAATTATGATGTCACACTAGAACTCACTATTAAATTATCAGATAGATACATCATACATTATTAGTAACCATAGGACAAAGCCATAAAGTGTAATAGAAGAGAGAATGGTAAATACAGGGACATAGAGACAAAGAGATAGATAAGTAAAATGTGCCTGCAATGGGGGCAGCTAGGGTTTGGGTGGGTGTGTTTGGGAATTGGGTGGTGGGAATTGGCACTGGTGGAGGGATGGATTCTGGAACACTGTATTGTAGAGACCAATTATGAACATCCTTGTAATTCTATATATCACATGGTATAATAAGGATTGGGGAAGATGAAAGAGAGACGGAGAGAGACAGAGAAAGGGAGCGAAGGAAGAAATGCCTGCTCTGGAGCTGGGAGATGGGGAATGTGGGGACATTGGTGGTGGGAATGGGGCACTGGTGAAGGGATGGGAGCTGGAACAATATATGACTGAGACCCAATTATAAACATCTTTGTAATGTTGTTCTCATGGTGGAAAAATAAAAAATTTAAAAAAAAAGAAATATCACTTGACTAGAAGAAAATATGAAAATATGAAATCTTGTCTTTTACTACAAGTTACTACAACAGTAACTGGGGGCTGTTGTATTTAGCAAAATAAACCCAAAGGGTAAAGAAATGGTAAATGATCTCATTTATATGTAGAATAAAAATAATAAAATAAGGAATAGATGACAGCCAACATATACAAATCTTAAGAAGTGAGTTTGCCAAGCAAGATAAGAGTGACATGCAAGCTGGGGTGGAAAAAGCAGAGGGACAGATGAATGAGATGGGACTCAGGACCATAGAGAGGGGATATTGGCACTTCCATGGTAGATGTGGCGCAGTAACATATGAATAAAGCATACACAGTAACATCTCTGGAAAACATGTGACCTTAATTAAAGTGTTTAATTATTTTCAAATCTTTGGTGTAATGACTGAATATCAGAACACCTGAGACATATTAAAAATAAGAAAATGAATTTGTATTTGACTGAACACTCAGATATTATATGACTTGAACTACATACATTTTATTGAATTTAATTCTAGTGGCAGAAATTAAAGTCAAATTAGACACCTGTGGGAAGCCATTAAATTATATTTACACATTAAATGTTTACTTAATAAATCTACCAAGTCATAAGATCACTTTAGGTTACAAAAGCAGATGGCATATTTTACATCAATTTAAAGGAATTAAGCTGCGCTCACAAAATTCTGTAATCTAGTACATGTCATAAAAGGCTCTAAAAATTCCATCATGGAAAAGGATCTATGTGTCCTTTTAATTTTCTTATGGTAGTAATGATACTATAAGTATCAAAAAACTGTTTAGTTCACAAAATATAGAAACACTTTGCCTAAACAATAATATAAGTCTCTAGAAAATCATCCAAACCAATAAGATTTGAGATTAAAGATGACAAGAAACACTTAAGAGTAAACAAAAAAAAATAGTGAACTGTAAAATAGCCCAGAACCATCATCTGAACTATATTTAAAGTACATTTAACACAAGAATGTAATCAGTCTTCTCACCTTCAATAACATTGGCAATAAATGAAATTTATCTTTCCTTCTATTCTAGAGAGCTATAACATTCCAAAACCCTCACAAAACTACAAGACAACTCTGAAATTCTAGAATACTTAGCACTTTGCTATTGATTCAGACCAGCAAGTTTTTCACAGGAACTAGATCATTCAAGGCTTATAATTTAGTAATCAGTTATTAGCTGAGACATGTATTATAAATTTAATTTTCTATCAGAGAAACTGCAACTTAGCAGAAACTTCGTTTGGAAATGAGGTGTTTTAAATAAATAAATTTCACTACAAATATGAAATTTAGGTAAACAGTATATTGAGTCAACAATGTACCCGGCCCTCATTGTCTTCAGCCCTGCAAGACGGGAACCACCTCCACTTTTCAGATGAGAAACCCAAGTTCACAGCTGTTAAGTCGCCTTCTTGGATCACTTAAATAAAAGAGTGGGTCTAGAAGGCAGATCCTGTCTCATACCAAGTCCTAAGTTTTCACAGTAATGTGCTCTGAAATTTTATTTCATTTAGATGATGTTTCCTCACTATATGGCCATAAAATGAGGATGAATTTTAGCTTTAAATGTTTTTGAAAGTAGAATATATTAACTGTACCATCTTAATCACACATGAATAATATACTATATGAAGCATTTTATTTTTTTACGTATATTATTATACCATTGTGAGATATATAATTACAAAGATGTTCATATTTGGGTTTTGGTCATACAGTGTTCCAGCACCCATCCCGCCACCAGTGCCCATCTCCCACCACCAACGTCCCGGTTCCCTCCCCCCTCCCCAGCCCTCCTCCATGGCAGGTTCTTCATTTCTTTCCCTTTCTCTCTCTTTCTCTTTTCCTTCCCTTCCAGATTGTGGATTACAGAATATACATTAAAGGGTTGTCATGTGTATCTTTTTGCCTGTGTTTAATGCTCAGTTCTAGGTTGGTATTAGCACTTTTCGACAATTGTTAGCACACTGTTCCATTTTCTGTCTAACCTAGCCTCTGACTCCCACACGTTTGTGATAATTTCCACCTTTGATGAAACCTCCTGATACATGTTTCACTTGACCTTGGATATTGGTATCATAATACATACATATATATATATTTATGTCATGCAAATAAATGCATTCATTCTGTATCTGTCTCTCTCCTTCTGGCTAATTACATGAAGCATTTTAACGCCTCAAGATAAAACTTTTATCATTCTAGTTGTTGTTTTTATGCATTTTATGTGCCATCAACACTACCTCTACTACCTCCTTGTCAGCATGATAATAGAGCTAATAGAGCTCTGCAAACACACGTGTTTACACACACACACACACAACACACACACACACACACACACCTTCTAACGTTTGCTTTTTTAATTTGCAATAGATGGGAACATGAAATAACAATTTTTTCAAGATTATATAGGTTTATTAAGATCCATTAAAATTCTAAAAATTCAGACAGGAAGTCAATTCTATGTCTTTATAGTGAGGTCTTTTAAACTACTGAGATTTCAGAGGTCTCCTCAGTTATTTCCTTACTTCTAATAAAACTTATAGCCTAAAGAGCTGACATTTCAAAAAGCAGGACTGGAAATAGAAAATCACCTCCAAATCCATGAAATATGGCTGTAATTATACAGTCTGGTCTAGAATTTCTAGTAAACATGCTGACTTTTAGCAATGATTTATGAAAGATTGTATTTTCAATCCCTTACCCACCTTGTAGTATCAATTTAAAATATTGTTATAATTCACATCTTATCTCCTATCCTATCCACTTTTCATAAACCAAGAGTAGGAAGCTTCCTATAACAATGAAGGTCATCCTTTTTTCACATCTTAAATGCCAAGCATAGTGGTAAGCATTCTATGAACAGTAACTTATCAATTATCTTTAACAAGTAGGTCTCCAAGTCATATTTGTACACATTGTACTCTTCAAACTTGGGGCTCCAGTGATATAGACAAAAACAGGAATAATTGTATGGGGCCCATCCTTAGGGATGGGCCCTATATAATTAGCTCTATGGCCTAGAGTTGTGTACAATTTTTATTCTGATATAACAGAACTAAAAGCCTGAACTCATCCCTGCACCCGTGCCCATCTCCCACCACCAACGTCCCTGGTTCCCTCCCCCACCCCAGACCGCCTCCATGGCAGGTAATTCCTTCAGTTCCTGTTATATCAGAAACTAACTGTAACACAGTTAAGGTAACTATGTTAGCTATATGTAACTCATGTAACTTAGTTACATAAGAAGTAGAGCTAAAAAGAGATTCATTGTTTTTAGACTAATTTTAATACTTTAACATAAAAATGTGTCCTCCCCCCCAAATTTGTATGTTGAAATTATAACCCCAATGAGATTACATCAGGAAGAGTTTACACCCTTTGTAATGGGAGCATTACCCTTACAGAAAGAAACCTGAGTTGATTTTCTCTGCCAAATGAGGATATCACAAATGAGCCAGAAGAAGGATTCTGATCAAGGTCTGGATCACTAGCAACCCGATCTCAGACTTCTAGTACCCAGAACTATAAAAAATACAGTATACTGTTAAAGTTACGTTACCCCATCCATGGTATTCTATTAATGGCAACCTAAATTGACTAAGACAATACTCAGAAGACGCAAGGGTACATGCAGACAAAACACTCATAATGTAGAAATGCAATGGGTTTGTAGTAGATTATCCAGTAACCTGAGGCACAGTATTTTGAGAGCTCTCCAGAATGACTTGACCTGGTGAAATCTTAAGGAGTCTAAGATATTTCTTAAATACAAGAGCATCTTGAGAGCCAGTACTACATAAGGATTCTTCACCCATAAGCCATACTCACCTGATATCTCCAAAAGCCAAAACATATCTAACAGACTTGGTATCAAATTACCCTACCCTTTCCTAATTAAGCCGACAGGGGAGAGGGGAAGGAACTGACACGTCTAGAAAATAAGGTCATTTTTAAAACAAATTTGAGTTCATAAGAAATGCAGTTTGCATTTACCTATAAAAATGATCTCTTAATTATCAACTTTCCTTACATTAAGAGTTATTTCTTCCATAAGCCTTACCATGTCTCTTACCCTGGAAATAAAGGCATTGTAGAAATCAAGCAAGGCTCAAAGGAGAGCTGCAGGTGGGCTGCAAAATCCTAACTTCAGCATCTACAGCATCAGTCTACTAAAGTTCACGTACTGTTGCAGGACACCTAAAAGCCTAGGCCTCTGCATCTGCCCTGGATTGCCTCCTGCCAGTCACTTCATAGATAGGGGATAGTCTGAATGTGGCAGTCTTATCTCATCATGTATTCTGTACTGGCTGGTATAAATATTCTCTCATGCTACCACAAGCATCGTGGGACTAGCTAGATCTTACCAGCATATTTGCCTGGCCACGTTGGATCTCTAAGTAATTAGACCAGAGAGAAATGCTGTTTGCCTCCAAGCAAGCAAGCATGGCTCCCCTGATAGCTCAAAGGCAACTAAAATACAAAACTACCGTGAAGTAGACGAGACTCTTGTGAAGGCTTGGAGAAATATTTAATTGGCATTAGCATTAGTCTTTGGTACAGAGACATGCCATCTCAGAAACCCCCTTCTCTACCCTATAAAGGCAATTCCAGGCAGATCTTGGCTCAAGATATTAGGTGAGGTGCTGGGAGAAATTACCTGAGGGCATTTGATCCTTCTTGCCAGGGGAAGTTACTTTAGCTTATAGCTTCTCCCAGCTCTGCTAGGAGGCTTTTAATTAGCTCTGGGCCCTTGTAAACAACCAGATGGTCTCCTGAAGTTGCTACATTTCTATAGAGCTATTTTCCTGTTTTCATCTCTAGATAGCCCAGCCCAGAATGGGCTGGGCTGGGAGTTTGGGCAGATTTCTAGCTATAAAATAAGCTGCAAGAAAAAAGCAGCCCTCTGTTTTTCCCCTTTTGCCATTTCGTCTTCCCTTGGTGTTTCCCTTCTCCGTCCTCTCCATTCTCTGTTGGGGCTCAACACGTGGTGGCAGCCATCTTGGCCTACACCTGGCTGGGGCCTAGCTGGGAACCCAGAGTCCGGAGGTTTTCCCTGCTCTTGGATTGTATATTGGAACCTGTGATAGTAAAGCCCTTTTAAAACTGCATCGGATTCCTGAGTCTTCATCCATTCCCCACCGGCTTCAGAGGTAGAAGGGAACTCGCTTCCCAGCACTGTCGGGGACCCCGCAGAGCTCCCCGACAACGATCTACTACTATTCACGTACTACCTACTTAGAAGTTTCTACTCTGGTACAATGAAAACAGATTACTTTTTGGAGTCTGACAGAAATGCTTTCATTTGTCTCATCTTTCACTAATGAGTACATACTCTAGTGCAGCACTAGGTTTAGCATTAGACAATCACTGTCACTGTCTTCCCGTTCATCATCGATTTGCTCCAGCGGGCCCCAGTAACATCTCCATATGTCCTGTCTCATGCTAGTAGAGCCCAAGGGCACCTGCTTGCTCCAGGAACATAAAGAGCCTCAAACCATTCCATCAGGTCATGGGAATGAGGTCTATAATTGTTACTGGTATTTGGCATATCAAATATGACACGGGTAGATTGCCAGGCTCTGCCGTTTGAAATTAATAAGTAATAGTTTTAGTCACCCTGGAGCCCATAGCCAAGAGAAGGAGAAAATATATTTAAATAACTTCCAAACTGAAAAGCAATATATCTAAATAAGAACAAGGTGTTGAGGGGCTGGAGCACAGCAGGTAGGGCATGTGCTTGGCAGGCAGCCAACCTGGGTTCAATCCTGAGCATTGTCAGGTGTGACCCAAAAAGCAAAAATATATATATATAACAAGATGTTGAGATCATAATCAGCTCAATCTACCGACTGGGCAGGAATTGTGAAAAGAGGCACTGAACAAATCATTAGGTTTTGAAGGATGTGGGAGTTTGCCTGATGAAGGTAAGGTAGAGCCAACAGAAGCAAGTTTCATCCTGCTGCATAGATAACTTAAAGGAGAAGAGGAAAAAAGTCTTCTTACTCTCATTACACGAGTGTCTTTTCTTCTTTATTCCTCCCCCCAAATATTTTTCCTCCAAGTTTAAAGTTGAATAGCAGGAAAAGTTCACCAATCTGTGATTAGGATTTGGACTTAACTAAAATGGGTCAGATTCACATAGAAATGACAGTCATTTTTTGAATTATTTTTAAAAAATAAGCCGCAGTATCTTGACTTTTCAAGAGTTGATAATGTAGAGACAAGAAATATTTGTTTCAAAAAATATAATTAAGGCCATAATTAAACTAAACAACAATACTCATTAAGATCAAATTAATACTCCATAAAAATTAGATTACTCTCCTCCACGTGCATTTAAATTGGCAGCTGGGGACTAGTTTTATGTGCTCCACACTGTAACACCATACGTACATTTACTGTTGGGATGGTGATTGATCCTGTTCCTAAAGCTGAGCTACCTATTTAACAATAGGGTCACAAATTCTAAATTCTCGTGGCTCACATAATTTCACACTTTTTCCAATTTTACTATAAGACAAAAACAAATTCTGCACACAACTATATCATCAGCTTAATGTAAAATAAAGATCACATTTATTCCGGTGAAGGAAAGTTAAATTCATGATTTTTAAGCAAATCTAGAGTTACCATGCTTAGTCTTTCTATGCTTCATTAAAGAAGTCTCTGGGAGCAGTCCTGAACACTGTGTCTGTCATCAACAGTACATCCCATTCTATCCAACTAGGAGAAACTATCATCCACACGTATCCTGGAAAGTTCTAGCCTTGACGTCTCATTCTATAGCACAGGCCTGATATTCATGCAACCTCCCACCCTGTTGACAATAGATGTGTGAACTCAATTATACAACTTCCACTCATCTGATCAAAGTTCATATTCAGAAGGCTGAAGAAAAGCATCTTTCAGCACTGCCATCTTAAACTCATTACAGTTCAAACCAGACACATCACATCAGAGGAAATATTGTCTAATATTCTGTTTGTCATTCATTCAGAAATGTGACTTCCACAGAACTGACCTTCACCTTGCTAAAAGAGCCTTCTTCTTGGGATCTGTAATATTTGCTCTGATTCTAGTTGGACACTTTCATTTCTGACTTTATCCTGAGATGAATAACACTCATAAGGCCCATCAGAAGCTAGTAGCAAGTCTGTTGTTATTCAGTCTAATATACAGAGGATATATTCAAATGAAGACAGCATAATTGTGCAGCGTGGTTATTTACAGACTGCATGCCTCTCATAAACAGCAAGGAGCAGGCAGGACAAGGTTGAACACACTGATAGGAAATGAACAAATAACAAATGAGCAATGTCTAATTATGACATCTCTGCTCAGACTCAGCAAGAGACAAAGGCAAGAAACAGAGTTAAGGATGAAACTTCAGCTTCTTCTAACCCTATTGTGCCTGTTTATTTCTGAACATATTAATGTACCATCAAGCTCTATTTTTAGAACTCTGCAATTCCACAGGCATAAATCATTCCTGGGCCACAAGTCACCTTTGAGTTAGCAATGCCAAGTTTAACATTTTGCAGGATCCTACAACAATATAATTGAAAGCAAGTGATATTTTAAAATGAATAGTGACAAATTTAATAGAATAAAATTAGCCTAAAAATAGATGTTTAAGAATTTATTAACTAATAATTAAATGGGGAAAAATGACAATGTGCCATTTAGCTAATTCTATCTTCACAATAGCTTTCACATTTGAATTAGAATGCTGCTCTGCAGAAAAAAATATGCTAATGAAACAGCCTTGTTTTCTTTTTACATAATACTGATTAATCCTCAGTGATTTTAGCCAAGAGGGTTCTCTCTGCATTGAACATCTGATTAAAGGAAAGACACAGCAAAACTTAGGCAAAAGTTAGTCAAAGCACCACTTTTTATAGTCAGTAAGCATTGTAGGAGAAATAAAAACCAAATTTTCTAACTCGAAAATCTTCTTAAAGGTGATTTTTAAAAGCCTTTTGATTAAGGGAGTATTCACGATCACGATCACGATCACGATCTTCCGTTAATCATCTATTTCTTAGAGCGGGCACCAGTAATATCTCAATATGTCCTGTCACATGCTGTAGAGCCAAGGGCATCGGCTTGGGACAGGAACATAAAGAGCCTCAAACCATTATATTAGGTCATGGAATGATCTAATATAATTGTTACTGGCATTTGGCATATCAAATACAACACGAGCAGCTTGCTAGGCTTGCCGTCAGGGAGGCATACTCTATAAACACCTCCAAATAAAGCCTTTATTGATGAACCGCGCGAGCCGGGCTGTGATGGGCTGGTCGGCTGGGTGGAGTTCTGATGAGAGGGAAGTCCAATGTGGAAAATGGCGGCGCCCATGGAGTGGGTGGGGGTCGTCTGGCTTGTTGTGAGGTTCTGCCGGGGTGGTGGGCCAAGGCTGGAACCCACCATGCCTCCCGACTGCCTCATGAACGGCTGGGCACAGGGAGAGCAAGGAACCGCTCTGCCCCATGTCTGAGAGTCTCTGGACCAGCATACCTGGGCCGGATTGAGGAAGAAACTGCTCCAGGGTGGGTGTCGATGATCCGGGCTGTGATGGGCTGGTCGGCTGGGTGGAGTTCTGATGAGAGGGAAGTCCAATGTGGAAAATGGCGGCGCCCATGGAGTGGGGTGGGGGTCGTCTGGCTTGTTGTGAGGTTCTGCCGGGGTGTTGGGCCAAGGCTGGAACCCACCATGCCTCCCGACTGCCTCATGAACGGCTGGGCACAGGGAGAACAAGGAACCGCTCTGCCCCATGTCTGAGAGGTTTAAGGGAGTATTAAACCTGGATATTTGTGCATCACATGCAATCAACTCAGAGATTCCAAAGAAATCTCACTCTTTTCCTGACTCAACACAAATCACTGCATCACTGCATACATATTTTCAAGATAAACAATGACTAGTTCTTAGAAAAGAGTAGATGGCAGCACCTCACATACAGTTCACGGTATATATAGCTGATGATTCAAATGAACAAGTGCCTTATTCAAAAAGAACCAAACTTCTAACATCTTGTAACAGGAGGTAGTTTTGAAACTTGATTCAATGCACCCACTTAAGTTAGACCCAGCCTCCCCAAACTAGAAGGGGTGCTATCTTCCCTTGCTATATGTCAGACAGATGGTTTCTACCTTTGGGATGAAGACATATTTGGACCCAAAAGCAGGACAGGAAGGCATTTTTGGGCCCAAGAGCAGGAATGAAAAGACCTATCCAATTTTCAGAAGAATTTAAATACGTTTCAAAGGGGGTGGGGAGGAAAGTATTACAATCACCGCTTTTCTAAATGTATTACTTTGTTTTCTTTTTACCTTCTCTTAAGCATGATCTACTTTTTTTAAAAAATACTTTTTACAATAGAACAATATGATTGTTTGCACCCACATTGATGCTACACCCAGACTCCCATCGACCCCAAGTCCCCCTCCACTGTCCCTCAGAGGACAGTGCTATTGGCAGTATCTCAGGGTAGTTTCCTTTGGAGACCAGCAAACCCATTGCATTGTTTCTTTATATCCTGCAAACTAGCCAGATCATCGGAAGTTTGCTTTTTTGTCTTTAAATAAAATATTTTAAGAAAGAGATGGAGGAAGAGAAGTCTCTTCCTTATTTAAACAAGAATCGTCTCATATTTGCCATTGCACCATATAGTATCATTACCATAATACAAACTCACAGAAATACGTGGCTGCTGCAAGTTTCTAGAAGAGAAAACTAAAACCAGAAAGAGTAAAGTGCAAATTGTTTCTAAACCATTAAATCAGAACAAATTATTATGTCATGCCAACACCACGTTCATAATGGACTACAATGATTTTTGATAATAGAGCTCACCAAGAGAAAAAAAACAAAGTCGTAATGACTTTATATCCCTGCCCATTTTTTTTTAGTTTTTATTATCCCTGCCCATTTTTGACAGACATGATGGTTTCATTTCTAACTTCTCAGAGTAAATGTGCACGATAACCAAAGGAAAACACTTCTGTTTTCCTGTATGATACTATCTATACAATCGTTAGCCATTAAAAATGCATCATGTTGAGCATAAAGGGAAGTTTTGCATTTATCTAAATAATGCATGTTACCCTACAAATATAAAAAAAAAAAACACAGAAACAAGTTAAATGAGTCAACTTACCTCAATTCCCAAACAGTCCTAGAGTTAGGATATATATTTGGCTCATGATACATCCCTGACATGTAGTTCAAACTATTTAATGAACTTTCTCCCTATATGCCGTAATTTTCCACTAAGTGCTCTTATAAAGCATCATCTAATGTTAGCATTAAAAGTGATGTGTAATACCAATCAATAGCCAAATAAAACAAAACCACCAGAAGTCTGAAGGGATAATGCAGAGTATTGCTCTCTGAGAAGACCTTTAGAGGGCAACATAAAAAGGAATCAATCAGAGGCTGCTGTCATTAGCAAATCACATGCAATGTTTATGAAGTTGCTAATACAGCTCCTCTTCAATGAAAAATAGGTGCAATGTTAGTTCCTACTAAATGTTTTGCAATGCCTCTAGGAAAACTCTCTAATGAAAAGGAATGTCACAGAGAAAATAATGAAGGCTTAATGGAAACACTAAGCAGAGTCCTAAATTCAGACGCTCACTCGTGTTCTGGGTGTCGGTGTTTGGAAAGGTAGAGGAATAGGCAGGAAGGAAGGGATGCCTCAAGGTTGTCACATCAAAATCAGCGCTTGGCAAGTGAAAAAGAGCAGATGAGGAGTCGCTAAGGATGACTCTGGCCTGCTTGCTAAGCTTCTGTAGAATAACTGTAAACTTTTCTCTGGCATACACTTTAATTTACATGAGAAGAGACGCCCTTTCAGGAACACTCTCCCCTAAGTTCCAACTGTGAAGACAGCTGCCTTACTTGCCTCTCAGCAAATTAGAAGTTAAAATAGCTTCACTGTCAGGACTAACAGGGCAACAGAGAAACCTAAAAGAGCTTGCTTTTCCCGCAGTAACATATTGTTCCCAAAAGATTACCATTGACTACAAAAAGGAATCTCTCCAGAAGGAATCTCTCCAGAAATGAAACTATCTTCTTTGCACACTCCTGATCACTCTCTCTGAGGTGCCTTTCAATGGCAAAGGTCAAGACAAAAAATTTCTGATGATAGTCTGCTTTCTTAATGCTCCTCGTACAAGAAATTTTGATTTCATAGACTCACAGACATGGGGCAGAGCTGCGACTGGCTCTCCCTGTTCCCAGCTGCTCATGAAGCATCCAGGAGGGATGGCGGGTCCTAGCCCTGGCAGGCCACCCCAGCAGAGCCTTGCAACAAGCCAGATGACCCCCCTCACTCCATGAAGGCCTCCGTTTTCCACATCTGGACGTCCCCCTCGTCAGAACTCCACCCAGCAGACCAGCCTATCACAGCCCGTTCATCAATAAATTCTGAATTTAGAGATGACTACAAGAGTATGCTACTCACACGGCAGAGCCTGGCAAGCTACCCATGTCGTATTTGATATGCCAAATACCAGTAACTATTATTGACCTCATTCCTATGACCTGATGGAATGGATTGAAGCTCTTTATGTTCCTGTAGCAAGCAGGTGCCCTTGGGGTCTACTTGCATGAGACAGGACATATGGAGATGTTACTGGTGCCCGCTCGAGCAAATCGATGATGAACAGGAAGACAGTGATACAGTGATACAGTTAAGATTCACCCTATATCTTTAACCAGTGGTTAAAGTAATTCACTTAAAAAGGTAAGAACATATATGTCTCACGGTGGTATAATAAAAAAAATTTTTTTAAAAAGGTAAGAACATGGGCTAGAGCAATTGTACTGTAGGTAGGGCACTTGCCTTGCACATCCAGGTTCAATCCAGGTTTGATTCCCAGAATCCCATATGGTCCACTGAGTTCTGCCAGGAGTAATTCCTGAGTGACAAGTGAGAAGCACCCCTGAGGAACATCAGGGGGTGGCCCCAAACCAAAATTAAAATGGTAAGAGTAAAGCAAAAATTTAGGTCACTCTCCAGGCAAAAGTGTAAAATTATGGTCAGTATTTTCTAAAAATAGCATAGAGAATAGGAACCAATCAGAGTTAATAAAGCTATTAGACATCATTAACAGTCATTATTTCTTCAAAATGGCAAAAAGCATGGTGGATAATTAAAAAATAGAAAAATCAAATCAAGCTATTTTATTCTGCATTTTATTTTTTCCAAATAAATTGAATGCTGTATCAAAAAATAGTAAATTATAAAATGTGTTGAAAAACATCTTTTACATTATAATTTAAGGACTATAATTCAATAAATCTCCAGGATACTGACTTGTTGAATTAAAAGTACTTTCTGAAGTCAGGCTTGCATTCAGAGGTTAAATATGAAGACTAGAACCTATATCTATGTTCCTGGAGCGAGCAGATGCCCTTGGGCTACACTAGCACATGATAGGACATATGGAGATGTTACTGGTGCCTGCTCGAGCAAATCGATGAAAAATGGGAAGACAAGTGATACAAAATTAAATTGCTTGGGAAATGCAAATATATATAATAGAGGTATTTATTAAATCCACAAAGTTCAATTTTTTATATATTGCTACTGAAAATATACAATTAGTAATATAAATCACTTCTATCACCAGACACATTATATATGTGATCAGACATAATATCTACTATACCATAGCTGAGCTCTTATTCCCATTTATTGAAAAGTAGTAGTTCATTGCTCAGACTTATGTGACTACAAAAATGGTAGAGTTATATTTGAATTCAAGGCTGCTGAATCTGGACTTTGTAGCTCAACATTTTAACAGCTCTTTAATATTACGAGACATATATATATGTTCCCATATGTACACACATAAATCAATGTTCACTATTATGATTGTACAGATTATTATTATTTGTATGATTCATAACTGAGTCCCAAAATATTCTTAAGAATTTCACTTTCAGTAATTTTGGGACTCATACCTGAGTCCCAAAATATTCTTAAGAACTTTACTTTCAGTAATTTTTGTTATGTGTCTTATGGGGAAAAATACTAAATGAAGAGCATCATTTAATTGGAAATGGACTGATCTCATTTGGAGTCACTGAAATGCAGTACGACTTTGGTCATTTAGGTCACAGCTAATTTTTCTTTTCTTTTTGGGTCAGGCCCAGCAATGCTCAGGGGTTACTCCCTGCTCTGCACTCATGAATTCTAATCCTGGCAGAGCTCGGGGTACCCATATGGGATGATGAGGTTGGAAACCCAGTAGGCCTATGCAAGGCAAAAGCCCTACCCACTGTACTATCACTCAGGGCCCAGGGCCAGTTTCTAAAACTAAAAGAACAGCTTTTTAAGAATCTTCCTTGAAACATCAACCACCTTTGAGTCACTCCTCCTCACTAATTGGACTGTTTTTCTATTTTCATCCCCATGGGAGGGGGAGAAAGGAACTAAACTCTTTGAGGCTGGCATGTCACCAAACTGAAAATAAGTTACTTTCCCATTTGCACCCAGATTTATAGTCGTCCCTCTCCAGTCCCTGTCTTCCAAGTTTATATAAAAGATTATCTTCATACTGCTGCAAAAGACCAGCATTTCACACTGTGAGGATTTTTTCCCTATTTATGACAGCACCTTTCAGGAGCTGTGGTAAGATATTTTACAGTTCCGGGCTCCCTAGCCTTAGATCAAGCAACGTTGCAGCTCTGAAGTTTTCAGTCCTTGTTAGTTGAGCCATGATTAACTAAGTGAAATATATGAATATGCGGAGCCAGGTTCAAATCCCAGACCATAAACTCAGGGAGACAAGAAGCTCCATCTTTTATTTACTGATTGATATTTCTCCAACTGTGCACTGAAAGAGTCATCTCAGGAAAATTAAGGAGGCCTCCTCTCCCCCACCCTCCCAGGATCCTGGTTTTCCAAGGCTGTGCTGAAACTCTTCTCTGTGAAGGGAGCAGAACTGTACCGTGCCCGAGGGCAGGGCAGGCTCCTGCCCCCAACCACCATTTATCTGCAGTGCTCTCTTTCCAGACATCTAGCTTCCATTCTTGTCCTTGGCCACTGGCCCAAGAAGTCACTGCCAACTATTCTTTCACGCTCATCCACAATTGCCACATCACTAGCTCAAACGTCAAGTAAAAGAAAATCATTCAAGTCAAAGCACTGGCTCCTATGATTCTCTGCATCCTTCCATGGTCTAATCTCTTAAATAAGGAGAGTCAAGGTGTTGCTGAGCCGAATATGAACAGGAGAAGGGTGCATTAGCTCATCTAGGAGAAACAGCCAACCAGGTTTTTTTAATTTTTAGGGAAAAAAATGATTTTAGGCATTGTGGTTTACAAAACTGCTATTAGTAAAGTTTCATAGATCAAACCTTCCAGCGCCATCCTCCAGCAGAGAGTTCACTTCCTCCACCACCGCCTCATTGCCTCCTAAACCAACCTCCCTCTTACCCCTCTCTCCTGCTCTGTAAGCTCGCTGCTAAAATCCAGTTCTCAATTTGTTGCCTAGGGTCTCGTTATTTCCCTACTATGTTTCTTTATTCCAAATAGAGATCATTCTGTGCCTGACCCTCCGCTTCTGACAAACTCCACCTAACATGATACTCTCCAACTCCTTCCATGTAGTGACAAATTGAGTGATTTCATCTTTTTTAAAAACTGATTAGTGTTCCATTGTACACTGTATTTTAGGAAATAAGATACTTAGATCTGAAAGTCTACACAATGATTCAGATTAACCATTCAGATGTGTTTAAACTAATTATTTTCTAAATATTTAAATTCTTGATTTTTCTGAGATTTAAATATCTTTTTACAATGAAAACTTGTTCCATTTAGTGCTGCAATTCTTTCTTTAAAACTAGATGAAACATTTTGGTCTGGAGATATAGTATGGCATGTAGGCCTTTTACCTTGCATGCCACCAACCCAGGTTCAATCTCCAGCACCCCAAATGGTCTTGGGGCCCATTAGGAGTGATCCCTGAAAACAAAGCCAGGATTAATCCCTAAGCATAGTTAGATATGGCCCAAATCTCACTTTACCCCCTTTAAAAAGCTAGATAAAAATTAATTAAATGAGTACCAAGAAAATAATAATTTCTATGCCTCCTTTTTATGAGATATACATAATCTGGGAATGATTTTTTAAAATATGTTTTACATATATAATCTTTAAAAAGTACATTGTTTAGTATAAATATAATAACAAGACATAGTCTATCAAGTCAACTTTTCAATGACTAAATAGTGCATATCCATAAATATATATGTATATATATATGACTTAACAGACTTATATGATATATATATCATATATACACATATATACACATAAAACGAAGAGTGTGGTTCTGGGCCACACTCTGCTGTGCTCGGGTCTTACTTCTGACTCTGCATTCAGGGATCATATTTCTGGCAAGCTCCATATACCATATATGCGGTGCTGGGATCAAACCTGAGTTGGCCACATGTAAGGCTTTGCTATTTCTCCAGCTCTATCTCTTCATTCCATTCCTCAGTTACACCAAACTGTATTTATTCTATTTCTTACTTGATTATGTGCGTTCTTCATTGGTAATTATATGGCCCACCATATTTAGCCATTTGAGGAGGCCATTCCCTTGATGCATTCATGAATCACTTCTGACGATGCTCAGAGTACCATATGGGATGCCAAGGATTGAGCGCTGGTCGCCCGTGTGCAAGGCAAGCATCCTACCTGCTGTACTATCTTTCTAGCCCCTATTTATCCATTTTTAACAATGTGAAAGAAGATCCACAAATTCTTTAAAAGACATAAGAGAATTCTGATCACAAACTTCATGCACTAATAGGGCTACTTCACAAGACAATTTCCAGACCATACTTAAAGAGACGTTCTAGTTGTTTTAGCTTTATATAAAAGTTTTACTGTACAAAAATTGGTTTTATTAGAATAATTATACATTACTAAGATACATTGATATGCATCTATTCTGTATCATATATATCATGTTTTGTTGTGAATATGTGTATTTAGTCATCCAGTGATAGGTATTTGGATTACTTCCAGTTTATTTCTTAAATAGCCGTAATATCCTTATACAGATTCTTTTTTGTGCATGTAAATGTCAAATACCTAGAAATGGAATTTCTAGATCAGAGGATATATAGAGAGAGATAAAGAAATAGATATGGATATACCTAGATACATACACATAAATGTGTGTGAGTATGTGTATAATATATATATGGGTTTTTTCCCAAAAATATTTAATGTTTTCTAAGGGGACTGTAGAGGCTAGAGAGGTATGATGGCGGGCAAGGCATTTGCTTTGCACATGGCTGATATGATTTAATCACCTGCTTCCCGTATGGTCCTCTGCCAGGAGTGATCCCTGAGTGCAGAACCAAGAGTAAGACCTGAGCACTGCTGGATGTAGCCAAAAAAAAAAATACAAAACTAAGTACGGATTCACACTCTTCCAACAAGGAACAATAAGGTCTACATCGTCTCCAATATAATATTATAAGGTTCTTAGTTATTTTTCCAATGTTATAAAATATTGTATTATTGCATATTTTTAACATTTCCATGATCAACAGTGAGTACGACATAACAATCATCTCTTCATATGTTTGTTGGTATTATGAGTTTTTTTTTAAATATGTATTGAAGATTTTTGTCCATTTTTCTTTTTGGTTATAATATTTTAAAGTAATTTCTATTACTGTCACTGTATCACTGTCTTCCCGTTCATCATCGATTTGCTCGAGCGGGCACCAGTAACATCTCCATATGTCCTGTCTCATACTAGTAGAGCCCAAGGGCATCTGCTTGATTCAGGAACATAAAGAGTCTCAAACCATTCCATCAGGTCATGGGAATGAGGTCTATAATTGGTACTGGTATTTGTTTTTTTTAAGTATTTTATTATACCACTGTGAGATATACAATTACAAAGATATACAATTAAAAAGTTCATATTTGGGTTTTGGTCATACAGTGTTCCTGCACCCATCCCTCCACCAGTGCCCATCTCCCACCACCAACTACCCGGTTCCCTCCCCACTCCCCCAGCCCGCCTCCATGGCAGGTTCTTTATTAATTTCTCTTTCTCTCTCTTCCTCTTTTCCTTCCCTTCCAGACTATGGATTACAGAACATACATTAAAGGGTTATCATGTGTATCTTTTTGCCTGTATTTAATGCTCAGTTCTAGGTTGGTATTAGTACCCTTGACAATTGTTAGCACACTGTTCCATTTTCTGTCTTACCTAGCCTCTGACTCCCACACGTTTGTGATAATTTCCACCTTTGAGAAGACCTCCTGTTACAAGGTCATGTTTCACTTGACCTTGGATATTGGTATCATAATATGTACATATATATTTATGTCATGCAAATAAATGCAGTCATTCTGTACCTGTCACTCTCCTTCTGGCTAATTTCACTCAACATAACCTTCTCCATATCCATCCAGTTATAGGCAAATTTTATAACTTCGTTTTTTCCTAACAGCTGCATAGTATTCCATTGTGTAGATGTACCAAAGCGTCTTTATCCAGTCATTGATTCTAGGGCACTCTGGTTGTTTCCAGATTCTGGCTATTGTGAATAATGCTGCTATGAACATAAAAGTAGGGATGGTGTTTCCGCTGCGTATTTTTGGTTTCCCAGAGTAGATACCCAGGAGTGGTATGGCTGGGTCAAATGGGAGTTCAATTTCTAGTCTTTGGAGGAATGTCCATATTGTTTTCCAGAAAGGCTGTACCAGCCGGTATTCCTACCAACAATGGGTGAGTGTCCCCTTTTCCCCACATCCACACTAGCACTTGTTGTTCTTGCTCTTTTGAATATGTGCAAGTCTCTGTGGTGGCACTGGTATTTGGCATATCAAATACGACACGGTTAGCTTGCCAGGTTCTGCCATGCAGGTAGCATACTCTTATAGTCATCTCTAATCCAGCATTTATTGATGAACCGCAGGCCCCCTTGCGGCCACGCGACCAGAGATTATACAATGGGTAAGACACTTGCCTTGTATGTGACCTACATATGGTCCCCTATGCACTTCCAGGAGTGATCAGGACAGAGTCAGGACCAAGTCCTGAGGAATGGTGGTAGGGAGGAATTTGGAAGGAAGGTCAAAGCACAGTTTAAAAAAATTGCTTTTTGTGATCTGTGTACCCTCTGCTTTACTCTTTAGAATAATGATAATGATGACTTAACAACAGGATTAATATTTACGGTTTACGCATACACTGTCACTGTACGACAACTACCATCAAGATACTAATATTTCTCAACCTCCTGTCCTAGTTTCTTCCTCATATGACATCTCTGAACCCGTATCACCATATCACTACTCCCCAATATCCAACCACCTACTTCCGACCTGGTAATCTCAGTTTTGGTACTAGAGTCAAAGCATTTGTTTTCATTGAACCCAGCCAATTCCTTTTGTTTATTTATATACATAAATAAGGAGATGATCTAGGAGTTATGTGTCTGATTCTAACCTACTATATTTTCCAGGGGCAGAGAGGAATTCGTTGGGCCATAACCAATGGTGCTCAGAAGTTACTCCTAGCTGTACACTCATGAATCATACTGGTGGGCTCAGAGGACCATATGAGATGCTGGTCATCCCATACAAGGCAAGCATCCTACCTGCTGTATTATATGTCTCAGCCCGTGACCGACTTAAGTCACACCTTCAAGTTCTAACCTACTAGTAGCAAATTATATCTCATCTTTTCTTAAAACTGAATAATTAGTCCATTGTGTATATATGCAATTTTTTTCATCCACTCATTCTTAAGTCATTTTAACCTAATAAATATGGTATATTGTATTAAATATTAGAAATTTAGAAATTTTTTTCTTAGAATGTATACTGAAAAGACTCATTCATTTTACAAATGCTGCATTTCGTTTGACTACTGTTATGTTTTATGTGTCATGCTTATATTTCTACTAACTTATTGATGTTCTTATGCTCTAAAAATCTGTTAATTGCATATGCTATATATGTTTTCCTTTAGTTCATGGAAGGAATTCTTAAACTTCGTATTTGATGATCTCAAGTTCTTGATATAGTAAATTTTGTGCCTATTATTTTATAGTCAACAGATCATAAGTATTATTTAATGAATATTTTCCTTCATTTTGGTCTAACACATTTACCTATATTTTCTTCCAAGTGTTTAATGACTGCCTTTGATATTGACATCATTAATCCATCTGGAGTTGATTTTTTTTCATACAGTATATGGAAAACATATAATTTCGTCTTTCTCTAAATTATTTACTTTTCAGGCATGAAAGTGTTACTACATGATTCTAAAAAAAATTTCTGATATTAATTACTTGTATAATGATTTCCTGTGGGGAAAACATCTTGCACAATAGGTATTTGAAATTGCTAATTCAACTATTATATCATAATAATAGTATAAAAAGCGAAACATGAAGTCAATTTTCCAGAAAAATAGGCATCCCAAGTCCCTCACCAGGGCATATTTAAGAATTGTTTTAACTTAAATATCACTATTTCAACAGACATGTCACTATTAACAGATATAAACAGCATACATATGAAAACTATGCTTAGGCGACCGTGTATTACCAGACTGAACCTGGGTTTCCCACATGCAAAGCACACATTACACACCCCCAGTCCCAACTTTCATTTCTATTTTTCTTTCCTAATATGCATCCTATTTAACAATTATTTATTAAATATCTATTCTGGGAAAGCCCATTGCTACACAGTAGGAAGGACAAACTTGCTTCACAATATAGATAGGAATATATAAATAATGTAAAATGGAACAAACTGTGATAAGGTTTATAAAGTAAGTACCTGCAAACGTTGATTGAATTTGATTGTATGCAATTTCTAAGCATTCAAGAAGATGCAGCATTATACATGTCAATAGTCTCAGTAAGTTTTTTCTTTACAGGTATTTTTCAGTGTTCCCACAATTCAAATCCAAGTAGTTTGATTATGTTTGTATATTAAAACCAACAGTTATGTGACTGTTGGTTTTAATATACTAAGGGTTAGCAACCAATGTTCCACATAACCACGGAGCTTCTGGAACTCACTCCAGGAGCAACGTTCGCATTGGTTGAATGTAAATGGCATCTCCTAAGAGTATGTGGTACACAAATAACACAACCCCAATGACGACCTGGTACTCGACAATAAACCACACCTCCTTTCTCCTAACCCTTTCCATGTAGCTTCTCCACTAGAGAGTCTCCATCTTTCTTCTTTTCTCCTCTCCCCATGTACAAGGTCACACAGCACGGAGGCCCGACCACATGCTTCTTGATGCCTTTCTGGATTCTTCCAGGTATCTCCAAGAATGATATTTCTCATACATACACCTCTTCACCAAAACTCTTCAGCGCCACCTCGAGAACATCATGAGAAAATTAGAATGGGAAGGAATGGGAGTGAAGATAGACGGTCAGCAACTACACCACCTCTGCTTCGCTGATGACATCGTTCTAATAACACCAAACATTAGCCAAAGTCAGCCACAAATGCTGGTTGACTTTGACAGAGAATGAGGAAACATAGACCTACATCTGAATCTCAACAAAACTATGTAATGAAAAATGAACTAGTTCCAGAGGCCCCATTCACTCTCAATGGAACAAACATCTCTGAATGCAGCAGTTATGTGTACCTAGGTCGAGAAGTTAACATGATGAACGGCCTAAAACCTGAGCTGCACAGGAGGAAGAGAGTGGCATGGAATGCCTTCAAAAGCATCAAAGAAATAGCTAAAAAGACAAAGAACCTCAGGCTCCGGGCACATCTCTTTGACTCCACTATTCTCCCTGCATTAACATCACGCCTCACAGACCTGGGCCCTACGAAAGCAGGACGAGAATGCTATTTAGGTCACCCAAAGAGGATTCTAAAGAGCTATGTTTGGAATATCATGACTCACTCAAGTGAGAGAAGGAATCCGGAGCTCCGACCTCCATCGCTGTTCCAGAGTCAGGGACACTGTCTCATTTGCCAAGCCATCGAAAGTCAGATGGGCTGGACATGTAATGCGATTTGGAGGCGACCACTGGACTAGAGCCGTTACGGACTGGATCCCACGGGATGTCAAGAGATCACATGGCCGCCCACCTACAAGATGGTCAGACTTCTTGGTCAAGACCCTGAACAAATGGTTTGAGGCTCTTCATAATCCTGAAGCAACCAGATGCCATTGGGCTACACTGGCACTTGATAGGGTCAAATGGAAATGTTACTGGTGCGCTTGAGCAAATCGATGAATAACAGGATGTCAAGTGATCAAGTGATGAACACCTCATTTATGTTCACTTTACTTTGTGTACTCTGATGAAGAAAAATTTAGCCTCTATAAGGTTTTGTATTTTACTAACACGTATCTTAAATCTGCTACATTTAAGTTCATTGAGAATAAAATCCTTTGATTCTCCTCTCTGCACCTCCCACCCCATAGACCCAGAGACACACATAATCCACACCTCATCTGCAGTGAATGTTCAATAAGTACTGTTTGGATAGTTGGTGAACTAACCAATTAATCCATTGAATAAATATTCACAGACACTTCTTTACTTAAGCACAGAAACACACATTGTGTGGAGAGTAAGGAAATGGATTTAAGGAATTTTTTTAAAACTATCACTGGAAAACTACCATAAATAGAAAATTGAAAATTTATAAGGATTTGAACTTAAAAGTTATAAAGGAAGAGTTAGCAAATGGGAAAAGAGGGCAAGTGGCATTAAAATACCTCCCTGATGTCGGAAAAGCAAAAGCTTCTCTCCTTCAATTCTGCCAAATTCTTTCATTTCCCACATTTCAAGTACATCTTAAAATTCCTGTGGCTTACACCTCTGACTTCTATCTAATTTCTAAGATACATATATAAACACATGCTACCATGTGCCCTGATTCGGATCCCCAACCCCAAAGATCCATCTTTTGTTTGTTTGTTTGTTTGTTGGTTGGTTGGTTTGGTTTGGTTTTTTTTTGGGTTACACCAGCGATGCTCAGGGGTTACCCCTGGCTCTGCACTCAGGAATTATTTCTGGCAGTGCTCAGGGGACCATATGGGATGCCGGGGATTGAACCCAGGCCGGCATAGGCCTGCCGTGTGCAAGGCAAATACCCTACCTGCTCGCCCAAGATTCATCATTTGACTGGATTACTGTTGGACGACAGATCTAGCTAATCTGGGAGCTTTGTTGTTTTGCCCACTCACAGCTTAATCTATTTAAGCCAAGGTTCATTCTAATGAGACCTCTCTTCTATGTAAACACTGCTAGAGGGTGTGGCAGTTACAGAAGTCACCTTGACTGAATAACTTCTGACTTATACATCTACTAAGACTTCTATGTTTTCTAGATTGGGCACAGCTCCTCTTTATACCCACTGCACCCAGCATGGGACAGTTAGAATTTACCAGGAGACTGCCACCCTGGCTACATTGAGATTATAGGAAGACTATAGGAAGGATCATACTAGTTTGCTCTAAGCAGACGAGAGTGACCCTTTCAGTACACGAGAACAAGATACTCAGAATCACCCTGGTGCAGATAATAATAAGGACCTTGTGGGTACCATCTAGATTACATGAAGCTCAGGAAATTAAGATGTATTACTTTATATCAGCCCTCTCTCTCTCTTTCTCTCTCTCTCTCTCTCTCTCTCTCTCTCTCTCTCTCTCTCTCTCTCTCTCTCTCTCTCTCTCTCTCTCTCTCTCTCTCTCTCTCTCTCTCTCTCTCTCCAGTGTTTTACATAAGAGATAATCTCGGGACCAGTCCTTGGCATAATCTTTGTTTATACCTGCAATAGGGTGTGGCACTGCCCTTCTACATTTGTTTAGGGTTCTTTGTTAACACAACCTCCCTGGATTACTTTGGTGTATATAAGGGGACTGACTTGAGGCCCCTTTGGCCTTTCGCTTTCGGCTTTTTGGCTCCTGCGGCTTTTTCGCTTTTGGCCTTTTGCTCCTTCTTTTGGGTAGGACTCTTCTCGGGTGAGATCCTCTCTCTTTGGTGGGAGGCTTAGGCTCTTTTGTATGCTCTAAGTTCTGACCAGAGCTAGAGTTTGTTCATTATATTGGAGTGCTATGGAAGAGCTTTTCTACTATTAAAAGCCTTTTTGGAACAGCACCGGACTCGTGAGTTTTCACCTGTTCCCCTGGCATCCTCGGAGGTAGAAGAGAACTTCTGTCCTGACACTGTCGGGGACCCCCGGCGTCTTCCCCAACAGATTACAACCTGAGTCATGGAACCATCCAGAGGAAGTGTTGCTCTCTAACGGGGCTCCCTCTGCTGGGTCTCCAGCAGAAAATCATATACTTGAGCAGGAAGTGGAGGTTTTGGAATTCACTCCCAGCAGATTTCTCCTATTGTCACCAAAATTGGACTCAATATCTAACAAAATGCAATCAATCAAAAGAGAAGAGATTTGGGACTTGATAAATTAGTTAAAATAATCAAGATGCGTGTCTTCTAAGAAACTACTTAACAAATCCATGTTTTGGCCCTTATTTATTTTCAATTACATGAAAATGGTGGAATTCAGCAGGGATGTCTCAAAGATTGCACATATGAAAGAGTATAATCACAAGAAATAAGATCTAAATGATGTATGTGCTTGTTATGCAGATGAATAAGACTGAGAGCTGTATCAAGTTTCCAAGTTTTCTGAGGAAGAAAAAAAGGAAGCAACGAATATACACTATTACTGAAGTCTTTGTCTAAGCTGTTGATAACATCAGGGAAATGTACTAGTAAACCTGTTCATAAAGAGCCGTGATTCTCAACAGCCTGGTTCTCACCCACAGATGAGAAAAACTTGAAAGCCACTAGTCTATTATCTTAGTTAGGACTCAGGGTGGTAGACTGGTATGCAGGAAAGATTACTGGCCATTAGTGTAAAATGCAGGTTTAGGATATATTGGGTTTGTCATACTGTGTAGAAAAAAAAACACAATAAAAACTAGCATCATAAAGCACATTCACAATTACTAAGGATAATAAAACGTGGGTCAAGGAGATGACTCAAAGTACTGGAGAATGTATGAGGCTTCCAGGGTGATCCCCAGTACCAAGGGGTGTACCCCTAGGAGCACCCAGCATGGTCTCACCAGCACCAAAGCCGTCAGGTCCACACTAGTGGGCTCAGTAGTACTATTGCCCCCCAAAGAGTTATAAATCAAAATAAAAGTGGTAATTATTGATTCCTCCTAAAAGGAAATATTATTTCTCATGTAATTAATTTGGTGCTAATAATAAAGAAATGATAGACCCAAAATAAACTATTAGGAGAAAAATAAAGATATCTAAGATATTTAAAAATCTGGGAAATGCTATCTTTAGTATAAATATATTCATTAATATAGACTAATACTTTGCTATAAATATCTTAAGTCTTGTCTGATCATCAAAGACTCAGAGAACTGAATGTTCTATAACCTGAAATTTCAGGATCTAAGCTTTTCTCTCTAGACTTCAGTGCAGATACTAGCAGAACCTGAGGTTATTAAAGGTCACATTAGTAGCTCTTCAGGCAAAGCCATAGTCTCCCTGAGTTCACTCCCTGGCACCACACACACATAAAAGTTCAATGTGTTTGGTGTGCTTTAATGCATTTTCTTAAAGTCACTTTTGAGGGTCAGGAGGTGGCTTAGCAGCAAAGTGCATGTCTTACATGTAGGAAACCTGGGTTTAATCTCCCTCACCACACACACACAGACATACACAAGCCTCCCTTTTAGGGGTATGAGAGAAGATAAGGCATTTGTGTTGCATGTGACTGACCAGGTTCAATCCCTTGCTCCACATATGACACTCAGATCATCTCCAGAATGATCCCTGGCACAAACACTGCCAACCTCCAGGTATAGACTAAAATTTCACTTGTATCACTTGTCTTCCCGCTGTTCATCCATTTACTCTAGGGGGCACCAGCAACATCCCCATTTGTCCCTGTTCATGTGCTAGTGTAGCCCAAGGGCCTCTGCTTGCTCCAGGAACATGAAGAGCCTCAAACCATACCGTCAGGACATGGGAATGAGGTCTATTATTATGGCTGTATTTGGCATATCAAATACTACACGGGTAGCTTGCCAGGCTCTGCTGTGTGGGCACTCAAAGTTTTTGCATTTACTGATGTACCACCGACACACGGAAACTGGGACAACCGGTAGCAGCTCCATCTGTGTCTGTGAAATAGGCTTCTCTCTAGGGTGGGGGTGCTGAGGAGCTGGGCTTGAGATTGATTTCTTTCTTGGGTGGAGCTCTGATGAGCTGTGGAATCTGGACGTTGAAAATGCATTGTCTTTCCGTTCATCATGAATTGGCTCGAGCGGCCACCAGTAACATCTCCATATGTCCTGTCTCATGCAAGTAGAGCCCAAGGGCATCTGCTCACCCCAGGAACATAAAGAGCCTCAAACCATCCCATAAGATCATGGGAATGAGGTCTATGATTGTTACTGGTATTTGGCATACCAAATACAACACGGGTAGCTTGCCAGGCTCTCCTGTGCAGGTAGCATATTCTTGTAGTCATCTCTGAATCCAGCATTTATTGATGAACTGTGCGGCCGCTTGCAGGCGGCGTGAGGCGGGCTGCGATAGGCTGGTCTGCTGGGTGGAGTTCTGACAAGGGGGAAGTCTGGATGTGGAAAGCGGAGGCCCTCATGGAGTGGGGGGGTCGTCTGGCTTGTTGCAAGGCTCTGATGGGGTGGCAGGCCAGGACTAGAACACGCCATCCCCTCCCGGGAGCCTCGTGAGTGGCTGGGCACAGGGAGAGCCAGTAGCAGCTCTGCCCCATGTCTGTGAGTCTCTAATGCACACTAATAATAAATACATAATCGATAAAGTAACTTTGAGGATAGCCCCCATGTTCTCTAGAATTTGTTATTATTGCTTTTATTTTGTTTCATAAACATCTATTGATTCTCTACCCTGTGATTAGCAGTATGCCAGATATTAGTATTGTAAAGATGGACAAAATTAAATTTCCATTCTAAATAGTCTCACCAACCAGTCACGAAAACAGATCATTTTGATACAATGTGCCAAATTACAACTTCTGGGAAACAATTCTCCTATTTCTTCCCTTTCTGAGAAAAAAGCATTTGTTTCTGACCAGTTTCTCACAAATATCTGTATACCAAACAGACTTGGAAGATATAGTGTATGTCTCTTCAGAACAGAGGTCAAATTTGATTTGTGAAAGAATAATAATGTGTCTTTTTTAGTGTTAAGTTTGAGCATATTTGCTAGCAACCCACTTTAAAAGTCAATTTCAATTGTTTGGAATTTCTTGGCTGCACTATAAACTCACTGCGTATGCAGAGGAAGGGAAAGTAGGTTTCTATGAGTGGGAGACCCAGGTAGGAAAATGCACCAAATAAATGCATGGTTTTAAATAATACAGTAGTGCCAAGAGGTAAGAAATGAGAGAGGTAAGGGGGGGGGAGGAAAACAAGGAACATAATGCTAGGGCAGAACCTTGAGGATTTTATGTACCAAATATAAACATCCAGTACTGTGCTGTTAAGATAATGATTTTTCACCAGAATGGCTCTTGAGAAGTTATGGTATCTTTGTAAAGATTTTTTTCAATAGAGTAACATTTCCACTAAAATTTTTAACAAAATGCCCTCAGTAAATAAATATACTATAAGACAAGACACTGGGGGCGGG